>SEOQ01000006.1:0-110724 GCA_004679275.1 Dentipellis fragilis
CGCGCGCGTCTCTTGCGATTCAATAGAGGCGGGGGAAGGATGCGCGATGTGAAAGGCCGGGACGCTGGGCATCAGGTGAGTTGCTCTCAACCTCGTATCTTATGTTTTACTCACCGTTTCTGCCCCCCTCCGGCATTCTTGATATGCCCCTGCCCCGCGGCGACAACTACTCATCCACCCACCCCGTCTCCTTCGCGCCTCCACCACTCCCCAATGCCCACACGCGCCTTCCTCACGTCCAACGCGTCGCCCGCCATGTAGCGCGCCGCCTTGTGGTTGCGTCGGTCTTCCCAAGCGACACCGAGCGCGTACTCATACGCGCGCGCGCACCGTCTGCGACTCAACAGCGGCTGGAAACGTTGATGACACGCGGCGAAATGCGAATGGCGGCGTTGCTGCGTATCAAGTAAGTATTTCTTACTCTCGCATCTTGTGTTTTGCTCACTGTTCCCGCCGTTCTGCAGTCTTCTCAACGCGAGCGCACAGCGCCAACAGCAAGGCCGTCCACGCGGACAACCGTGCGCCCCCGTCGTGCAGCTTCACGCCGCCGGAGCCGCGAGATCGCCCCCATCTCCGCACGCGCCGGCGTCGGGAGCTGCTCAGCTCGATGAACGGCATCTCTTATCACACTCGCGCGCATTCTCGCCGCCTTCCTGCCTGCTCCGAGTCCGCCTTCCCGCCGGTCACCCTTGCGCGCGCTGACCATCCCCGATGCTGCACGGCACTCACACACACCGTCTTGCACCCGACGCTTCACAGCCGCCGCCTCGGGACAAATGCATCCACGCTAACGTGCCGAGATGCTCCTCGCGAGCCCTCCCTTCGTCGTGCGCTGGCGACTAGCGTGCCGACCGACGCCGGCGCCGGCAGCGTGGGGCACGTTCAACCCGCCCGCTTTCTACTCACAGGGACACGCGCATTGGGCTCGATGGCAAGCAGAAGCCAGGAATCTGCGGGAACAGCCCAACCGTCGTGCAGTCCCCGTTCGATCGACGTGCCGCCGCCGCCGCCGTGGTCAGGCGCCCTCTCATGAAACAGAATGCCTCCCGCCTCTCGTCACTTCCCGCAGGACGGCCGATATCTCGCCCGAGCATGTTCTCGCCGGGGTTGCGCACTGGCACGCCTCGTGCACGGCGAGTTCGGCACGCTTCACGCGCGTATACGCGGGCTGAGACTCGTTTCTAGCGTGTCGAGCGCGGGAGTGAGACAACAGCGCGCGTGGCTGTTGACAACGCAGTAAGTCCTCCACGCAGACTACTTCGTTGTGCTACTCACGTTGCAGCATCCTGCGCTCACGCCGATGCGATTGCGCAATCGCGCGCGGAGAACGCGCGAACCAATCTAGCAGACGTCTTCCGGCGTTGCTCGTGACGCGAGCGTGCCACAGTCTGACAGCGGAGGATGGTCAGTGAGTAACCATCACGACCCGGACTGTCCACCTACCCATTCAGAATAGTCACCCCGTCGATGCCGACCGGTGCACAGTTGACTCGCGTGCATCGGCCAGCGACGGTCACGGTAAAATAATGTGTATGCCGCGTAGAATTACTCTTCGTACTTGCAATGTATCGTTCTTCCTCTTGTGATCTCCAGCATCGCGGGTTGCGAGGAACTTGAATCGTGAATGCGCGACAACCGGCATGAACAATCAAGGTCGAATCTATCCATGCGAGGGCTTCAATCCACGTTTGACATCCGCTGTCGCATTCTCAGCGATGTTCAGCACGCAGTTTGAAGGTCGGGCTAGGAGCACACGAGGCGCGTGGTTTCAGGTTAGTGGTTTACATATCAAAGATTTGGCCTTGCTTACCTGTCTGTGTGCGTAGACCCACCGATGTGGACCCTGTCTACCTCCCCGGAGCCCGTCCTGCTCGCCACAGAGTGGACGCATATCAGCGGACCTGTAAGCAGCATTATGGCGGTAGCGAGACTGTAAGGACCGGGAAGACTGACCTTGCAATAATTAATACATCCAGTGTTCACGTTGTTCAACTGCGGCGTTGTTTACTTTCTGGCACGATGCGTGAGTCCGAGGAGCACGTTGTGTCGAGACGGCACAGGGTCAGGATACTCATAGGGAAAGGTAATTTCAATTGGACTGACCTGTGAGTCGACAGCGGCGTCCAAAATGGGAACGTCGCCGACGAAGTGCCCGTCGGGTGCTCCGCACACCGTCTCCTTCGTTCTTCCTCCCACCATCTACTGTGTTGCGACCAGAGCGAGTGTAGCATCGTGGCACAGTGCTCGATGCCAATGGCAGCTGCAATAGGATCATGTGATTGCGAGTAAATGAGAGAACGTGAGTGCGAGTCGAATCCATGTACATTGCATGTGAACTGACCGTGAGTTTGCTTCGTCTCAGTCACTCGTGCTGTTCAAGGCTGCGTTGTTGGTCCCATAACAATGTCATGGCCCATTGCCACATCCGAGACGTGAGGTGGGACGCATACGAGCAAGAGTATCGCTGGCACGTTCTCTATCTCACAGATGCGTGGTCACGACCCTACATCCTGTCAACAACCTGCGTCAGACATGGATTATCCGGACATTGTGAGTACTTCTGTCAGCGTCTTTCTTGGTGACGACTCACATTCACTTTTAAGCCATGTTACTCTGAAACAATGCGGCACGGTAGGGACACGAGGTCGCAATCGTGACCTGCAAGTCGGAAGTGCAATAAGTAAGCACTCTCCGCATATTTGAGCGAACAGGACTGACCGTCAGGGACCTCGTCCAGTCCAGAGCCGGCCTTGCGGGTTCTCAGCTCTGCGGCACCCTGGCGATGATCGCTGCGACGACAGCCCTTGGACGAGACAACGCGGCATGCGTAGCCTGAGGTAGCGTCGGCGTAAGGACACTGCCGTGATGTGACACACATCTGTGTGACTGCCGATCACACTGATGCCTACAAGAGAAATGAGCCACACCGATAATTGCAAGAGAAGATGGATATACCTGTCTGTGTTTCCAGATGAGCCACGCGTCGGCCCACATGCAAGATACGTGTCGAACGGGAACTCCATAGAATTTTGCAGGCATTGCGGATGCCCTGGATCAGAGCAGCATCCGCTCTAGATATCTAGATCGGGGTCATAGCATGTTAAGTTAGTTCGAGCATATCTCTGATAGTGAACCTTACCTGTCATAGATGTGAGCGCGGGGTTGCACAAGCGTTGCGCGAGGGATGGAAACATGATCAGCGCACTTCGATAAATGAGGTAATGACATCCTCAAGCATTGATATGATATCGGACTGACCTTTATTTGAATAGGACATTCTACGATGAGCGCGCAAGGTCGGCACATCGTCACGGTCATCTGCCAATCCTGGTTGACTAGTTCAAATGAGACTTCTGGTGAGGAAGAGGACACCGAGAGCACGGACCTATCGCATAGCAGATAGGTCACACACTACCGCGACACCACACATCTGCTCATAGGCGGAGTACGTGCCGAACGGGAACTCCATGGGGTTCCGCCGTCGTTCTGACAATGTGCATGTCCCGCAGGGAATCACCGACTGCCCATAGAGAGGCTGGGGGGGGGGGGGGGGGGGGGGCCCCCCCCCCCCCCCCCCCTTTTTTTTTTTTTTTTTTTTTCAGCGTTTTTGGCGGAACGTTGGACAGGACNTTTGGACTTTCTGACGCTTCACAGAAGCATTGACTGGACTCGACTGACGTCTTGAGTCTACATTCTCCACGGGCGGGTCCACGCGCTTCGAAGGGCGCATGGCAGGCGCCTCGAGCGTTCTTGGTTTCAACACCGGTGTTTCAAACGCAGAGCTCCGATGCACATCCCCTACAGGAGCCTCTCTCTCCTTCCCCGATTCGCACCACTCCCAAGACGACAGGAAGGCTCGCCCTTCCGCAGCGTAGGTCTTGAGGAACCGCGTCTGATTGTCGACAAACGACCGGATGATATCGTCCTTCTTGAGCTCGCCGAGGGCTGTACTATTGAGGTTTTCTTTCTGCGATGCTGGGGCCATATCTAGTGCTATATTGGCGCGGGAACAGACTCGGTAATGAGAGGTTGTCAAGCATGATGAAAACTCATACGAGACGCGCGCACTTACGAGACCGCCGCGACTTGAAGCCCGGGACTTAGAAAGACCGATATTGGATTTCACAGTGCTGTGACTTGGGAGATGACCAGGAAACGGGACGATATAGAAACCAGTTACAGGTATTGGTTGGGTTTGTGGTTAGACTCCACGGGCGAAGTGCCGGGCGCTCGAGCGCCGTTCCACTGGGCATCTATGATTGAAATGGACCGGATGATGCCGGCCGGCAACGGCACGTCCAGGCTCCACTCATCCTCCCAACGAGTCGAGATTCGGAAATTCAACGGACATGGTGTGCGAAGAGATGTGAGCACCCCATGCTATATTGCTCTTCACAGCTCACTTTGGCAGTGTCCATGGGTGGCATCGGTTTACATCTGTCCGATAATAAAGCTGTACACATTCGTCATTGTATTCATTCTACCACGTAGGCTAATTTCAAGGTCATTTCAAGCAGTATACGAGAAGAAAATGTTCCTGTTGATAATGGTGAATAGGCTGTTATCACAGTATTATAGATAACTCACTGTTTGTCTGTCAAATCCAAGAAAGCATGACGCTCACGCTCCTTCTGAACGTCAGCGTCCGTCCACCCGTTCCTGGCCTTCTCTGCTTCCAACGCCTTCTGCTTCTTTACGTTGAGGCGGACATTGATCCAGCGCAACAGGAAACACACGAACAGCTGGATAGTGAGGAGGACCATGATCGCAGTCTTGCCAGGTATGTAGTTTGGAGCGTCTTTCGGCAAGAAGATCTCTGTCCCTACGATATTCCCTACACTGAATGTGAACATCGTCATGGCGTTGATGGTAACCTGTCATGCAACTGAATAAAAAAGACCGGGGGTAGGTAAGACTGCGGCGCACCTTCTTCGTATGGCCACTTGTGTTGCTTGCGTTGTATGCATAGACCGTTGCCAAGGCGCTTCCGAAAGTGTTGATGAGATAGGTAGCTATAACGGACACCACATTCTGATGTCAGTCGTGATAGCTCCCATGAAGGTTATTTTAGTCTCACCGAACAACAAAGCTCCAGTCTTCCCCGAGCCATTCAAGCCGATAAGCATCGCTACAGCAACAATGAGAAATTGGCTATCGCTAGAAATGTATGCAGTCTGCTTACCGGCACCCACAATCGTAGGTATCAACGCAAAGACGATGGGAAGCATGCGCTCGCCCTGTTTTTGGCAGGGTCAACAATCATTCAACCCTACAGTGCGGTGGGCGTACCTTTCTGTCTGAATACCAGCCGCATGCGAGAGTCGTGAACGCAGCTATCGCACCGCCGGGTGTGCTGAGGATAAGGGTCTGTTTCGAACTATCCGCGCCATCAGCGTCTACTTTCCAGAAAAAAAATGGAGAATGGCGTACGTGTAACCAAAGCTCTTGACGATCTGGTTGCTGACTAGGGTACACATGAGTAGATGTCATAGCAATGCCGGAAATAACGCACAGTTGCTGAGACCCCCATTCGGTATGCTCGCTAGCAGGATCGTCGAGTCAATGACTTCGAATGTGCCCCAGGAAGGTTTGAACGCTCACTCAGCATGGTAGTGAGAACGATGAGCCAAGTGCGAACGTCCAGAAGTACTTCCTTCACTTGATACCACTTCAGCCGTTTGTTCTCCGTACCACCCTGGTCATTACGAACGCGCTCCAAAGCAGCGATCCGCTCTTCGGGGGTCAGCATTTGTGCGTGCACCGGGGAGTCGGGCATCCAGATCAGGACGCAGGCACCGACTATGATGGCGAGCCCTCCGAGGAGCAAGTACATGATTTTCCAGGGAGCGATGCGATGCCCGTCATAGAAGGAGACACCCTGTCTTGGATGTCAAGCTTCATTACTCTTTGGAAAGACACGAGAACATACGTATGCGACAAAACCTCCGAAGATTTGCGTGAGTCCGTTCTACCGTCGTATGTCAGAAGGTGCTACGCCGAAGGTAACCAAGATTTGCCTACCATGACGTAGAACCACGAGATACGTGTAGCCTTCGACCAAGTCCGCAATTATTTAACGCACGTCAGCAAAGTATGCATGATACTCACCTGTTCATCCTTCTTGTAAAACATTGAAACGATAAGCACGAGAATAGGCGCAACGCATGACTCCAGCATGCCTATATCCCTCATCAGCCAAAAGAGGGACATGGATGAAAGACATCGGACATACCCAGCAAGAAGCGAAGAGCAAAGAATGCACCGAACGACGGAGCAACGGCGTGAAGCATGAGTATAATCCCCCAAAGGACAATGTTGGTGCCTGTTCGAGTGACCATGAGTCCAACGCGCCTCTGTCGAAAGTAGTTCTTGGACACGAACCGAGATATTTCCCCAGCCGCAGTTTCTGGGAAATGTATACGGTAGGGAATTCCCAAGTGAGGAAGCCTAGGATATGCAGCAATGATGAGTTGTCGCCAAGTTGACATACTCAACGATGAGACCGACCTAGGTAGAATGCCATGGACACCAGGTTGTAATTCTACACAACGTCAGAACCACGACATGGAATAACGGATTGTGAACAGACCTGTCCAACGATCGGGAACTTCATGATGCTATTGATGGGCGTACAGTAAGTCCATGGATAAAGCCCCGTGGTGCCGCGGCATCCTCACCTGGCATAATTCAACGACGTCTTGTCACTGCAAGACCATCAGCGTAGTCCGAGGTTAATGATAATCGCGAGGCTCACAGGAACTGGGTAAAGTACACCGCCGCGCAGAGAGGAGGGATCCAGAGGTCCTACAGCAACAACGTCATCATCCTATGTGCGGGCTCGCTAGAATGGCCGCAGCTTACCAGTTTCCTCCGCAACTTCCGGTTGTATTCATCGCTGAACTCAACGTCCCTCTCCTTCCCGACCAACTTCAAAGCTTCATCGCCTTGACGGAGATCAACGCTCGAGGCCACACTTGCCGTGGCGGCCTTCTCATCAACATCAGCGGATGCCTTCGAAGCGGGCCGCTTCTCCAGCTCAGAGGCCGTGGTCTTGTCTGCAAAGGTGGATGCCATCGGTTAAGAATGCAGAGAAGTAGACTGGGAAGGAGGCGAGGAACCCACCATATCAGAGTATGGGCCAGGCAATATTTATAGTGCCGTTATATTGCATCCGAGGCACTACTCGTTCACCCAATATGCTTCTGTATTGCTCACGATGCGATGTCTCGTGAGCGGTGGAGAAGGCCTACGGATAACAGAATGCCAGGATGATAAGTACGTACCTGAGCGCTTGCCGCCGGTGCACCGATAAGTGGCACGGGAGCCCGCGCGTTATTGCCGTCACCGCGTACTAGTATGGACAAATGTAAAAAACCCACTATGAAAGCAGGCTAATGAGATAGCGCTTACACGGACGTTGTCTTCACAAGGCGTCGGCATATTTTACTGAGGCAGTCGGTTCAGCAGGTGCAAGCAAGGGCCCAAAACATGAGGGTTGGAATTATCTCTATGCATTGCGGACGATATGAGTGCAAGAGATCCGTTAATGGTGGTTCGTAGTAGATGTGGGTTAATGTACATAAACGATCAATGCATTCCATGATCAAATCATACATCAGAGCTTCTGGATAACCACTGCCGACGCGGCACCACCCTAAGATACGACAGTTTGAGATAGGTCCCACACTCTGATAGCAAAAAACACTTACGCCGTTGCAAATACCGGCGGCACCGTACTCGCCAGACTTCAGGGCGTGCACCAGGGAGACGACGATACGCGAACCAGAGTTTCCAATAGCGTGACCCAGAGCGACGGCACCACTGGATATATATTCAGCCACTGAAGGCACAACTAGGATAATATCTGACTTACCCGTGGACGTTGACCTTCGTGGGGTCAATGGTGAGAATCTTCTCGGCAGTCTTGATAACGACAGAGAATGCCTCGTTGATTTCCCAAAGGGCAATGTCGTCTTTCGTCAAGTTGGCGCGCTCAAGGGCAATCGGGAGTGCGCGCGTGGGGGCCTCAGGGAAGTCAATCGGGTCAACACCAGCATCGGCGTAGGCTGCAAGACAGGTCAGCATCTCTCAGCGTAGCAGTGTATGAAAATCTCTTACAGATGACCTTGGCGATAGGCTTGACACCAAGCTCCTTGGCCTTCTCCGCGGACATGAGGATCAAAGCCGAGGCACCGTCGTTGATGTTGGACGAGTTTGCAGCAGTGACCGTACCGTCCTTCTTGAACACAGTCGACAATTGAGGGATCTTGTCGAAGATGACCTTCTTGTACTCCTCATCCTCCTTCACAATGGTGTCGCCCTTCTTGCCCTTGATGGTGACCGGTGCAATCTCAGCATCGAAAGCGCCAGCTTTCCATGCGCGATCAGCCCGCTTGTAGGACTCAATTGCGTGCGCATCCTGGTCTGCACGAGTAATGCCGTGCTTGGCAGCGGTGTGTTCGGCACAGTTGCCCATGGCGAAGGCGTTGTAGACATCAAAGAGACCATCAGACTCCAGCGAGTCCTTAGCCGTGAATTTGCCGAAAGCGGGGTTCTGGCGAGGAAGGAGGAATCTGACACAAGTGTCACCACGTGAAGCAGACAGAATGAATTTGTAACTCACGGTGCGTTACTCATGCTCTCCATACCACCGGCGACAACAACACTCTTGTAGCCCGTCTGAATCGTCTGCGATGCAAGCATGATCGCCTTCAGTCCACTTGCGCACACCTTATTGATAGTGGTAGCATCCGACGCGGACTTCAGGCCGGCGCCAAGAGCGACCTGGCGAGCGGGCGACTGACCTACACCAGCCTGGATGACGTTTCCGAAGAAGACCTCCTCGACGAGTGCGGGGTCGACCTTGGACTGCTCAAGGGCATGTTTGAGGGCGACGACACCGAGCTGGGGGGCGGTCAGGGACTTGAGGGTACCGTTCAAGGAACCGACCGGTGTCCGGGACGCGGCAACGATGACGACTTCGTGGGCAGAGGCAGACTGATACAGACATCAGAAGCATGCAATGGGATAAGAGAGAGAACACTGACCATTGAGCGGATGAAGCGAGGGTTGAGGCGGGATGCAAGACGGGGAGCAGATGGTAAACGCGTAGCAAGCATGGCGAAAGCGTTTTATGCGGGGATGAAGCGAGCAGGCCGGGAATGAACCAATCCGATGTCAGGTCGTGTCGGAAATTGATCGTACGACTGACACAGCGAGCCGATAATCCAGGACGAATGGAACGATTTGCGTCGACCGCGTCTCTCTGTCCGTTATTACTTTATATATACTCCCCCTCCGGCTCATCTCGGTGGCGTTGCCCACCGATCGCAAACATGTGAACATGAATACCCGCCCCCCGCATTCCCCGCGGCCTTGCCGTCCTCGACGTCCTCCTCGAACCCGACATCCTACGCATCCAGTCGCACCACATTTCCTAAAACCATAAACCAAATCTCCATCCACCGGATCAAACACTCATCCTCCGACCAAACCGCATCCTCGGCCATGGCCGAGGCCTTCAGCTCAGCACTCAGCTCAGCCATTGCGGATGGCGTCTCGCACGGGTGTATAAACCATGACGGCGTGCCTAGCGTTGGATGTTCTCCTTGCGACAACAGCGGAAACGGAGAATCGGCAATGCTGACAGAAAATGGCGTGTTTGTCTCCGGAAGCGCGCCTCGAATAATCATCGGCGTCTGTAGGATCTCGTCCAAGGGAAGAGGAGAGCCTTCTGCTCAAACGCTTAGAATGACAAACCAGTGAATACGCGCCCACCGGGTACTTACTTGCATCATGTACGGCGAAGTAAAACGCGGGCACTCTGAACGTCGCTGAGAAAACAACACTTTGGGTTATCACCAAGGCCTCGTGTGTCGAATGTGGTAGGGCTGCATCGTCGTGGTCCATAGACAATGAACCATAGTCTTCGCCGTCGTCTGCATATTCGCTAACTGCTGAGTGTTGCTCGTCTCGCGACACAAACCTCGTACGAGACATAAAGCCGAGGCCAGGAAAAGTCTGAAACTATAGTCAAGAAGTGCTCTCACATCTGGAGAGGATTGCGAACAGGATGCTCAACCCACATCCATCCGGTAAGCTTTTTAGATAGAAGATCTGTAGACACCTGGTCATGATATTTGGAAATGAACGCCTTGCAGGCCTGCTCGAATTGCGAGCGAGTGAGTGAGGAGGAAGGAAGCATTGGACCGGCGAAGGCCGGTGGCGTGAGAATAGAGCGTATAGCAACTGGAATAAGGTTTCAAGCCACAATTGCCCGGTTCGCGCGTCGACGACAGCCACACGCTCAGGCTCCTGCCCACCTGTATTCTCAAAACCAAGCCCGTCCAAGTGCCGGCTTCGCGGTCTACTCCCCACCGCCCAACACTCACTTGACGAATCATGGCTGTAGGAAAGGTGCGTTTGCTATCAGATTGTGGAATGCTGCTCGCTGGATCGCTTTGTTGATGCGACGACTTCGATCTAGAACAAGCGCCTCTCTAAGGGCAAGAAGGGTATCAAGAAAAAAGGTCGTTGACCCCTTCTCTCGCAAGGGTACGTCTGCGATGGATGCGTGGAATAATCGCATTGCTAATTGCGCCGGATCTACATAGACTGGTACGACATCAAGGCCCCGTCAATCTTTGAGGTCAGGAATGTCGGCAAGACTCTCGTCAACAGGTCTCAGGGCTTGAGTGCGTATACCAGCAAATTTCCGCGTGGTTTTGCGCTGACCAGTTATGTCACAGAGAACGCCAACGACTCGTTGAAGGGCCGTATCATTGAGGCGTCTCTGGGTGACCTGAACAAGGATGAGGAGCAGTCGTTCCGCAAGATTAAGCTGCGCATCGACGAGGTCCAGGGCAAGAACTGCCTGACCAACTTCCACGGCATGTCGTTCACATCAGACAAGCTCCGATCCCTTGTCCGCAAATGGCAAACCCTCATCGAGGCGCACGTCGACGTGAAGACGACCGACGGCTACCTCCTCCGCCTCTTCGCTATTGGCTTCACGAAGCGCCGCCCGTCGCAGGTCCGCAAGACCACGTACGCGCAGTCGAGCCAGGTCCGGGAGATCAGGAAGAAGATGTTCGAGATCATGACCCGGGAAGCGACCAGCTGCGACCTGAAGGAGTTGGTGCAGAAGTTCGTTCCTGAGGCGATTGGCCGCGAGATCGAGAAGGCGGCGAGGAGTATCTACCCCCTCCAGAACGTCTACGTTCACAAGGCGAAGATCTTGAAGGCACCCAAGTTCGACGTCTCAAAACTCCTCGAGCTCCACGGCGAGTCGACAGACGTACGTTACTTCTCATATGGATGTCGTGTCGACCGTAACTGACCCTTACTTCCAGGAGACTGGCACGCGGGTGGTGAAGGACTTCAAGGAGCCGGAGATCCTGGAGTCCGTATAAAACTGTGTTGTCTACTGCTGCCTTGTATTGCCATGCTTTCCTTCACCTATGCTACAAGGGACCGATATATGAGCATCATGACTTATTGCACCCTTAATCTCATCTAAAGAGTGATATAGCCAGGCATGCTGTCGACCGATTTTGCATATATTGATGGCTGTTATAGAGATCCCTAAGAATATTTTTCCTGCCATTATTAGCGCTCGCAGCTCGTGAAGATTACTAGGCAGCCCCTACAGCCCCTAAAGTGGTAGAAGCGCGATCGTGCTCAAGCGCGACAAAACAAGCTACCTGATCTTCCGACTATCTATCTACTGCAATGGCTGATGTTGCCTACCTGCGTTCGTTGTTGAGGGAGCATCCCGACTTCCCCAAGAAGGCGAGTCCTGTCACTGGCGACCATATGCTTTCAGCCTGACCGCATTTTGATTTTGCGCCGCAGGGAATAGTGTTTCTGGATATATTCCCCCTGCTAAAGTCCCCTCTCGCATTCGAGACCCTCATCACGCACTTCCTGCACCACATAACCTCGCGTACGATGCACCGGACGCCGTCAAAGAAGATCGATGTCATAGTCGGCCTCGATGCGCGTGGGTTTTTGCTGGGCCCCATCATTGCGCTTCGGTTAGGGGCTGCGTTCGTGCCTGTTCGCAAGAGCGGAAAACTCCCCGGGGAGTGCGACAAGGCCTCATTCGAGAAGGAGTACGGCGTCGTAAGTGATAATGACTTTTTATGTTATCCGAGGAGCTCATTCTGGTGTTGTGTAGGATGTGTTTGAGATGCAGGGCGATGCCATAACCCCCGGCCAAAATGTAGTCATAATCGACGATCTTATTGCGACAGGTGAGTTGACTTTCCTTTGCTCCACTGGTTTCACTGACCTCATATCTACCAGGCGGTTCTGCAAAGGCAGCAGGAGAGCTTGTCGCGAAGCAGGGTGGAAAGGTTCTGGAGTACCTGTTCATCATCGAACTCACGTTCCTGCAAGCTGGTTCGAAGCTCGATGCCCCCTGTTATTCCATTGTACAAGTAGATGAGTGATCGATTTGTCTAGACTAGAGAGTGTGCACCGCGCAGCGTAGAACTTTACACCAACAACCTTGTATTCAACAACGCATGGCCATTGAGATACAGTATGCTTTTCGGAACACCCGCGGGAGTCTTCTCCTGCTTCCCCTCACTACTCACTTCTGACTCTTCGGTGTATGCGCTGGGGTTCAAGACCATCATCACCTGTCCTATACGATCGCCCTCCGAGACATCCAGCATCGTGGTCAACATCTTCGCGTCCGATTTCCGCAATACGACCATGGCGACCTCGTCTAATGAGTTCCCGACTGCTTGCAGTTCCTTTGTCGATGCGGAGGGGTTGATGGCGACTTCTTCCTCGCTGGTCACGACGACGCCCGATGCGCCTGCCTCTTGCGCCCTCTGCAGCTTTTCCAGGAATGTGCACTCTCCTCGCTGTACCAAAATCGCCTCATTGGTGAAGGTCTGCGAGTAGGGCAGACATCCAAGGGGATTCGCCTTGTCGCGGACGAGCGCCACGCCTTCTCCATGTCCAAAGCGAAGCGGCATACCCGATGGAGTGAGTCCGAAAGGATTGCCCCCAAACAGGGCTGTATGACCAACGGCAGGGAGGTCGAAGACCACAGGTTCTGATATTCGAGTTCCAAACATTGGGTCCAGGGAGTCGATGAAGAAGCGGACTGGGATATCGGGGAATCTGTTATTATGGTGATGGGTGCGGTCCGTTTGGCCTGCAACCGCTAGTGCGGGATCGTTGAGATAAACTATTTGTCCGCTGTGGACTGTATGCGGTCCAACTGCAAAAACAATCAGTCATCACGACGGAGGAATTTAGCGAATCCCACTCACTTTTCGAAATATCATAGCCCTTCCCATCTAGGCGACTGACGATGCGAACGCGCAGGCCAGCCACGTCATTTACCATGAAACCGTCCGTGACGGATGAAACTTTCTTTGCACTTGGACTCGGGTCCTCAAACACCGTCTTGCCGTCTGCCGACAAAACGTAATCGTATGTCTGTTCGTAGATGTATGTATAAGCTGCCCATCCGCTTGTAGGGAAAGATGACTTACAAACATGTCTACCTCCGGTACTTCACACCATCCACTTGAGTGCCAGAAGCGTCCATCCGCAGGCGTAGAGGCCGTGCCAATAAGCTGCCGCGCGTAGTCGGCGTCGGTGCGGGAACGCACACCGACGTACAATCCAGGCAACTCATCGTCGCCAAAGTACACCGGTTCATACGCTGGGCACTGGTTACTCTCTTTTCGACGAAGTTTCCGGACAGCCGCTGACGGCGATCGCAGATGTTCAGTATCTAGAAGGAGTATGTGACCTTCGGTTGTAAACACGTAGTTGGAGTCGTCGGCATGGAGTGGATTTTCTTCATCAAATAGCAAATAAAGATACTAGAAAGAACGTCAACGTTGTGCGTTTTCGGGAGATCAAGTTCACTTGCCTTGAGGGTTTCTGAAAGAACAAAGGATTCCATACGGTCGTCCCGCGCATTGGTCCGCAGATCGCGGATGCCGGTCAGTCCGCAGGGTACCTTGGCACGCCGGGTGATATCGCGAAGGATTCTTTCACCGACGTCCAGGTAAAACGGGTCCCTAGTGGCCTTCAAATATAAATTAAGATGCTATACCGAAAGGCTCAAAGAGAACAAAAAACAAACCCGGTATAAGTACCATGTGGATTCGATAAATTCTGCCGACAGGGGTCAGATTTTTGAATCTTGATTGCGACATAAATCTTACCTGGCCGCAAGGGGAATTGATTGGCCGTTGCCTGCCTGTAGTTCATGTCCCAGACTTCGGGAAGCCCTGAATGCTGTAGCCACAGTTGCCAAACTAGAAGAAGTCAGCATTGTTAGATTGATTTCGCTAGCTTCTTACATATCATATGGGACTTGATTGCACTCTCAAGGTCGCCCGCTAGTACTTGTAGACCTGGCCAAAACGCCGACAACGAATCCAATGTATAATATGCTATATCTCCCGTGGCAATATTCACGCGACGATACTTTTTCCAATGTGAGGATATATGCTGCGAATTCAAAGAAATGACCAACCCAAAAACCATCGGACGATCTTGAAAATCTCATTATAGCTGCATACGACTCGTTCCAGACGTCGAGAAACTCGTGTTCCCCTGCGTCCATGTCATTAGCTCGGAAAGTGCCATCAAACGGAGAAATATTACCACTGAGGATATACCATTTCAAGGCATACTCGAAGAATGAGTCAATCCCAGCACCGATTCCGCTGACTTCTGGATGCAGCCAAGACTTCAGAGCCAGCCAAACGTTAGAGACATCTCGAAGTAAGCAAGCGCAAGAACGTACCCCAGTCCAGATATGAATGGTGTTGCCGACGAGTCCAATATCAGACCTGCGGTTCCACAGCGCAAAGAATGCCTTGTAGGCGGCCTTCTCAAATCGGTCATCGCCTGAAAGACGGCTCAAGGTGGCGAATTCGAGGATGAGAGACCCTGCGCCAGCGGTACCTTTGAAACAGGTGTCACGATCCACTACGAGTTAGTTGAGAGAGCAACGCACAGGTCTCAACGCTCTCTCCTCTGGGAACGCCGTATCGAAGATTAGTCTGCAATGCAAGACAATCAGAGGGTTTAAAGTCAAAGATCAGAAGTGTACTCACTCGTGCATATGGTATGCCAGTAGATGTGGCGAATGCCGGCAAGAACCTTGTCCCAAGATCATGAGCAAGAGCCAGGAGTTCCCCACGATACCACGGAAGGTTGAATGGGCCATTGGTCTGATTGGCAAATATGTGTGCAGAGAGTAATGCTCCAAGAACGCGTATGTTGGTCTCAAATATTTGAGGCTTGGTGTCGACGTCAAAGGAGACATAATCTATAACATTCCGCACTGCAAGCTCGAAACCAGCGCGATCGTTCAACACTATCAAAGAGTCAAGTGAGTCGACCAAAGTGAGAGAGAAGTTCCCGGCAACATCATTGTAGGCGATGCTTTCGCTAAACATGAAGAGGAATATTAGGTTATGTGGCGAAGCGGATAACGAAGACTAACGGCGATGACCATTGGGGGCCTTTCCCCGAGCAAGACAACGGGGCAAGCTTAAAAATACAATCAAGAGCTGTGCTTTCTCCAAGCCTCAATCACTTACCTCGTCTGCTGGGAAGGCTATGATACAGACAACGTGAATTCAAGGATAACATAGTGCTAGAGCATAGACGCCGACCATGATTCATGTAATTGTCATAGCCGTGATACCAGAGCTCGCGCACTTGGTCACTGAGGAAGTATGAGTGTTGTTACATGGGGATTACCTGTCAAGTCTCGCAAACGTACCGGGTGTCCAGTTTCCGGCCAGACGTCCAACCCGACTGGGTGGATCCAGAAGCTTGGACGACAGCCTTCCATCTATACGCCTCCAGAGCTACCACAAGGAAGGCTAAGAGAACCTCTGGCCATAGAATCATCCGGTTTCTGAGGGTGAGGGGAGAGATGGAGGCGGCCAGCTCACGGCGGGCACGTCGCGTGAATCGTCCGCCACGTACGCGTTTTGCATCATGTGACTCCGAGTTTGTAGGGGTTTGACATCGTGATGACTGCTGTCTTCAAACGCGATCGTGAGGCCCTCCCAAGCTTCGCCTACTTATCCACCCAGTCACACACTTCTAGTGCTGCTTGAGCGAAGCATGAGTTCCGTGGTCGATGTATCCAGCAAGCTTGGCGAGTACATGCTCAAGGGCTGGGTAAGACCGGCTTAATATCCTTCTTTTCGTTCGTCATTCACCTGCATCGTACTCTACCTTCTAGGTCCTGACGGACAAGTCCTGTCCGACCGCTGGCTGCCGTGTCCCTCTCATGCGATCACCTAACGGGATTCAACCGGTCGTCTGGTTCTGCGCAAACTGCGATGGTTATCGTAAGACATCTCAGTCGCATCTCCGTCGCGCTGTTGCATAAAGTAATCTTCATGGCAGCCCATCAACTGACTTCTTCAATATCTGAGGCCCCCAGCAACGAGCCTTCGTCTCCTAGCCTATTCTCTGGCACACATAATTCTCGCCCATCTACTGCCCCCACCGAGGTATCCAGTGCCCTAAGTTCGCCAACATTTGCGCCTCCTGCAGAAACTGAAGAGTCCCTGCGACGGCGCCATCAGTCCGATACCGCCTCTGCTGAGATTGGAAAACGTCTTCTGCAAGGATGGGCTATGCTCGCCGACGAATGCCCGAATTCCGGATGCTACGGCATCCCACTAGTCAGGCCTCCGAAAGTAGGGGGCGAAAAGAATCCCCGAAAGGTAGGTACTCGACACTATCGTCCGCGTGCTCCTGTTCTGAGATGTTGGTCTATCAGGAGTGCGTCGTATGCGGAAATGCTTATGTCGACGAAAAAGATGCCCATGGATTCGACCGACTCGTCCCCCTCAGCACTACAAGGCTTCAACTGCATGACTCAGATAGCACCTATCATTCGAAAGGAAAGGCAGTTGCTCGTGCGGAGACGCCTGTTGTAAGTTACATCATTTATGCACGAAGCTCTGACTGATACACGGTTTTGTCAGGCTGGTCCCTCAACTATACCATTGATCAAAAATCCTTCTCCTGCAAGATTGCGTCGGGTATGTTTCGCTTTATAGCTATCTTGAATATCAAAGCTTATCCCATACTAGGCCATCTCTCCGACCGAGAACTCCCAAAGTATATTTACGTCGATCGCTGCAGGGAAGCCCGAGGTTCGTGTTTTACAGCATCTCAGTAATCCGTACGAAAGGCTCATAGGAGAATAGGCCAACACGCCTACAACAATTCGACATACACTGGATAGTTCCGAAAGATCCTTGGAGTCCACACTTTCGGTTCTCTCTCAAAGACTCACAGCCATGTCTGGACAGTCAATCCTGGATCCTTCCTCGATCTCCCATACGGCAGAAGCGATGAGCAGAGTTGCTCAGGCATTGTCCCATGTCAGACAATTGCAGCGTGAGAGTCAGACTTTTCCTTGATACCGGGGTTTAGATGGCAATCGTGACTTTCTCGGGTAGCCCGATATCCGATTCCAACGCCTTTTTGACAAAACCTACCTGCATAGCATGAGAGCATATGCATCTGTCAGATATGGGCGTCTAATCTACAAAAGAGCTTGTATATTCTGCTACCTTTATCACTTCCTCGTCGTCTTCGATGTCGTGCTATTTGCATTCTTCTTGGTTGTGGCGTTGCATCGGCGCATACTTACTGACAAAGGCGTAGATATGTGGTTTCTATATTTGCCAATCAGCAGGGTTGAGGGGACAGTCCCTATCGCACACATGGAAACCAGGTGTTTATACACGTTCCTACCCCACGGGTGCCACCCAGCTAAGGCACCTCGATGTTTGCCTCCTTCAGAGCATCGCATCTTAACTCACTCCATCGTCGCTTTCCGACGATAACGTCCTTCCATTCGTACTGTCAGGTATGCCGCGGTTCAATATCTTCAGGTCCCGAAAGGAGGCGCCGCCAAACGTCCCAATTAGCGACTCACAACTCGGTTGGGAAGGCTCGGAAGCAGATTATGTGGAGGATGTGGAACCGATCCAGCAAGGGAGACCCCACTCACCATCCTTCCTCCGCAACTTACTTTCGAGGAACCACCCAAACCACGCCTCACAGGTAAATCGAATATCTTCATACATCGTTTCTGTAATCAGCTCACCCACGGAATCAGCCCGGGTTTGACTGGGACCAGGAGGAGGTGAAGCTCTATCATCCTCGTCCTTTTGACTTCATCCGTTTCTGACCGAGGGCGACATTAGTCTTGGGAATTATTGGATGCGGCCGATATTGCGCGAGAGGGCCCCAAGCAATATCATCGTCAACGGCGCCCCCGTCCAACCGTCGAAGATTACTATTCGGATGAAGAACGTTCGCCCAGCCGTGCAACGGACGACGTCGCCTTCAGTATCTCGGAATCATCGGGACATGAAAGTCCCATTCCCATTGTTCAAAGACAAGAAGATCCGGAAAGTCTACATGGCCATTTCTACGAAGACTTGCCCGCACCGTCCTTGCACAGCGCGCAACCTTCAAGGCACGGAAGCCGGAGAAGGAACGCAAGGCTTCACGATGGACACATCGTCCCACCTCCACCGATATTGGATGGCATGGCCGCCCAATCTCATCGTAGCCGGCATCGGGCGCCAGCCCACGAGTGGCAGATGCATGCCGACCAGCACCGCACGCAGTTCGATCACACACATACACCACCGCAGGTAAGTACTTCACGTAGCCGAACGTTCATTTGCTCAATGGAACCTTCAGTTGCCAAGGTCCCAGAGCCCCGTGTCTAGCATTACCTCGACGAGCGTGGTGCATACGCTGGACGACGGGACACGCATCGAGGTACATACCGCGCGCTAATCTGCATTGAAGTTACAAACGCTCACAACTGCTGTATCTCGGACATAGATCCCTGCCAGCCAGTACGACGATGCAGGTCATCCGATCACATCGCGGCATCGCACTGTTAAGCCAGACGAACGTACTTTCTACATCATCCCGCCTGGCATGAACGTGATTTTTCAGGACGAACGCGGTAATGAGCTCCGAAGGTAAAGGACAGAATTTGCTAGTCTGTCGAGACTTGTCAACTTCTCCCCTCAGGATCGGAGACTTCAGCAACCGTATGCGCAGCCCCATGATCAAGTACGAAGAATCCCCTATCGTCTTGAAAGACGAACGTGGTCGGGTCCTATACAGGTAAGTAAGTCGCTTTTCTGGAGAGCTCACATCTGACTATTGTATCAAGGACCGGCGCCATGGATGATGCAAGCACTGACGCCAGCGACGACACCTACGGTCGCCCGAACATCGTTCATCTAGGACAGTTTATGACGCAGGAGTGAGAAATCGCTACATTGATCCTTAGAAACCTTAGACTTACCGTTGGCTCAGCAGCAATTGGCGTTCTGCATCGCCAGCACCAATCCGAGTTACACTTGACAGACGAGGCAACCCCATTCACCAGTATGTGCCAGTCTTCGAGTCGGTGACTTGAGGCTTATAAACTTCACAGGCATGATGACGCGCGCAGCTATAGATCGCATGCATCTCTGCGCTCACCGAGTCAGAATTCAATTCGTGTCATATACCCTGAGGGCGGCACCGCACAAGTACCACCGTCAGTATTGACTTAACTCTGATAGCTGGTATATCTGAGCTGGTTTCCACAGATTCCACGCACCGAGTGTCGTACATCAGCCCAGTACCCATAGCTTCCGGAGCCATTTATCGAGGCAAGCTGTATGAAAGTGCTATTATATGACTATCATCTATTAGGTTTTAGCGAGAGAAGGTACAGGCGGGCATTGAAGACGGACTCATTGATGGTGACTTTGGCGCGGGCACGCCAGGTTGTATTCCGGACTATCTGAATCTACCATGTAAGCTGTAAATATAAAAATACTTATTGATACCTACGCAGTGGTCGGATAATCGTTGACGTTGAGGGCTAAGGTGCAGGCGGAAAGGATGTATATAGCTGTAAAATAGATAGTAGTGAATGCACATCGTACCACAGACAGGCTATGACCTCCCTCTCCCTCCCCGTCCACCTCCACGCGCAGGACCACTTCCTCTGCCGCGTCCCCGCCCTCGCCCCCGCCCTCGCCCGCGTCCAAACGAATCTCTCGGAGGACCTTGCACGGAGTTGATCTCTTTGCGACTGAGCTTCAGGATACCGTCGCTGAACTTCCCAATACCCATGCCCAACCCCTTATCTCGCTTCCTCACTGATGCTCCCTCAGAGGATTCATCGAACAATTTCTTGATTGTTGGGTGATAGTTACCCACACTCTTCGCCTGTACGGATGATCTGTCAGCGCAACCGAAATGTGAAGCCGAGAGTCTATTCTCACCTCTTCCAATTGTTTTGTCCTCCTATCAGCTTGCTTGTCGATGATGCCCTCCCTGACTCGTTTGAACGCCTTGTTCCTTTCTTTTTCTCGGACAGCCTTTTCACCCTTCCCGAGCTTCACCTTTCCAGAAAGCTCCATGACACGACCAGCCAAGGCTTTTTTCTTTCGAGCCGATGTCAGATTCAGCTCGGGGTTGAGTGATCCTGACAGTAGTTGTGTATGCACGAGACGATGGAGCAATGCATCATTCTGCATGTTCGTCCTATAAAGACGGATATCAGCTGAAGCCCCAGGGCATGTATTTTGTCGTACCTTTCGTCCTCATTTGTGTCCAGAGCTTCCTTCGTAGTTTCGACGGAATCCTCGTGTCTTCGAAGTTTGGATACTTTAGACGACTTCGCCTGTGGTCAGGAAGGTACATCTGTGGGTGGGAGGGCAGCACTGACCATAAATCCATTCTTTGCCTTGCCTTGCCGGGGTAATGCCTGCGGCCTAGCATCAGAGAATACGACAACTGGTGCACTAGTGTGCGTGTCCGCGGTAAACCCATCGTCTATGAAGACGGCTATGAGCAATCGCTGCTGACTTGACTGCATCTACTTACCTTTCTCTTCGTCTTCCCCGTCTTCGCGATCACTCCCTTCATCCTCTGACCCAAATCCTAGCCACTCATCCTCTTCCGAGCCTTCGGATTCATCGGGGCTCTCGAACTCTTCGGTAGCGGCAGCGTCTTCGACCTCATTTCTCTTGCGCTTTTTTGTGCTGCTTGAGGGTTCTCCGAACGAGGCCAGAAAGTCTTGGCCATGCGCTTGGAGGATGATTAATAGTTCTTGGTCTTCAGACATCGTGATGGTATTGGTCGTGTGCTTTGCGATACTGCTGTAAGTGCTAGACACAATTTGAGCATTTTGTTACTTCCGAAGTCGCGTCCCTCGATGGGCGCTTACATGGCCACGTGGGTAAGGGGTTGGCTAATAACGCTTACGGCTGAGTAGACGCCCGTACTTTAATTATGGACGGCCCAGCTGCGCAATGTTAACCACAGCATCTCATGGCGAAAGGTCACAAGACAGCCAAAAAGCCCACAATCCCGTTAAACCCGCCTATCGACATCCCAGAGGAAGAACAATGGCGCATCATCCGCGAAAGTGGCATCCTTAAGCAGGCTGCAACACAGCCAGCCGCTAAGGAGGGCTCGGAAGACGATGACGAGTATCCTCTGGCCGAGGAGATATTCGTTGCCACCACACTCTTTATTCCACTAGCGTTCTTCCTTCTTTTGATGCACATGTGCGTGTGGTGTATCTTCTGCAACTCGGTGGATACGACGTACTGAAACTAGGAATGCAGTTTGATTCATTTCCAGTATGGACAAGAGCCCAATTGGGGAAACATTGTTGGACGAATGTCGAGTGGTGCCCCTAGTAAGCTTTCCAGTCGATAGTTGATGAACTTCCTTACCACGTGAACTCTAGTATTGGCCGTATTTACATTCTACAGTACGTTCAATTCAATGATGCTAGCTCGCCAATTGAAACTGAATATTACGCTAGCGAACCGACACAAAGGCAGTCGAAGAGCACAATTTCTGCTCTGGTTGCTGGCCCTAGCTGCAGGCATACGGTTGATTCATCTGGTGAATTATGGTAACTGGCTTACGAATATCCAACAGGTAGGTATACAACTTCCTCGCACTTATGACAATGCTTATGTGCCCTGTAGTGTCCAGCCATTGCTACCGTCTGGGTTTTGACTATTATCCAGCTCGAGCTGGGTCCCGCCGTCACAAGCTTGATCGGTGTAGGCCTTTGGGTATGGTGGAGTGGGATGCAGATCCTATTCAAATAAGAACTAATAATGCATTGTTCGCTTGCGCTCAAATATACCAGTAGCACAGTTATGAAACTACAGACATTGTATCCCGTAGGGACATCATTCCGACTCGTACTCTATACACCAGTTATTGATCAGGTTGATCTGCTGGCAAAGCATAAAGCAGAGATATTGTCGAAGTGATCATGGCTATGGAGGGCCATAAATTACTGTATGCTCGATGATACGCCGAAACACGGGATGAGAGCTAGAACCCGGATGGCACCTTATACGAGCAATAAAAAAAAAGGAAAATTTGGAAGGCATAGCAGAGTCGGTCGGTGGGACAAAACAGCAGAATATATCAGTAGATCCATCGTCCAAGAAAGCTCACGTGCATCGGGTGAAAGGGTATCGGCCATGCTTTACGCACGGCGATTCATTCCAACATAGCGAAGTACCACTCATGCAAGGAACATCCAAGATAGCAGACGACTGCGGCAGCAAAGGTCAGACGCCCTCACCCTCGTCAAGCTCTTCCTTCAGCGTGTCAATTTTGCTCTAGGATACCATCAAGAAGAAGAAAGGAACGCATAGATAGGCACGCACCCTCCACGTAGTATTTCGACCTTCGAGGACTTTTCGAAGAACTCTAATTTGCCATTTCAGGCGTTTCGTACCGATCTTTTGTATAGTGCTTTGGTGTTGGTCTACACGTTGACAGAAGGACTTGTATACCCTGTCATCGCGAGCGAAGTACCATGACTAGATAAGAATCAATGTCAATGACCGGTCCCGGGCACACATCAAGGAATAAGACTCGCTGGTATTGACTCCGCCTGTACGGAATCCAATACTATCGACCAAGCGGCCATCATCAAAAGATCCCCAGTGGCATTGGATATACTTTGATATAAATGGACGTGAAGGCTAGGTGTTAGAATATAGGACTCTTGAGATAATCCAGCTAGCTTACTAGTCGTCTAGAGCTGCAATGGCCTGTGCTTTACCGAGTTCTTTTGTGGCGAACTTGCGGACAGCAGTCTGGGCGGTATACACGGGTTTTCCTTCTGTACCGGCTCGCAGGGCAAGGCTGATATTTGAAACTTGAGCAGAGACCCACTTGTCACCCTCGCTCATGACTAGCGTTTGCAAGAATGAAGCAATGAGATCACTTTGTGAGCTTTGAAGCCCATAATCAATAGCTAGCTTCAGATTTGCACCTGCCCATTCTTGTCAGTTTCGTTCAGTTATGCTTCATAATTTCACTCACGCAAGGCTTTCAGAATTCTCTTCGTCTGCGGACGCGTCATCTCTTCATCCTCCAGGTGGTTGACATACCGCGAGAATGCACCAAGCAAGATCACTGCAACGTCACTGTGGGACTTGCCAATCCTCATGGCGTGTAGAAGAGGGGTGACACCCCCTGATTGACGAACAAGCAGCTAGAATTTTATAGTCAGTCAATCAAGCTGTTTGGCACGCAAGGAAGAGACATTACATGGAATGCGCGATCCCTAACTTCCATCAGGTACATGACATCCCTCCTTTCGACTGCACGCAGTACCTCATAAGGCTGTCTCACGTCGTAAGCACATGCGCGATAATGCATGGATATATGAAGATGCCTACCTCTGGCTCTTTCCAACGCCCCCTCGGTGCCTGGGCTTTCGCTTTACCGGCAGCGTGTTGTGGAAAAAGTCTTTCTGATAGAGTCGGGGATGAGATGGTGGGCGACGCAGTAGATTCAATCAAAGGACTGGAGAGCGCCTCCTGAAGTTCATCAATACTTGGGGGTGACGGGCTTCGTCTGAGCTGTTTGATGATGGACTTAGGTGCAATGGTATCTGCCTCCCTCTGCAAGAAACCTTCATATCGCATGGGTGTCAAGGACATGGCCAAAAAGAAAGAACTGACCGGTCGAAGGTAAGCTCAGTGGGAGACAAGGATTCGATGGGACGGGTTCTTTCATGGGTCGCAATGGCCGAGGAAAGTCCGCGCTGTCAATGTGCTGAAGGACGAAGACATGGTTGTACATTGTCGTGCTGTGAGATCGTGAGGGGGGATATTGAAAGCCTGAAGGACAGGTGCAGCATCCAGGTTGCAAAGGTCATGCAAAGCACGGTCATTCGAGGCGCCGAGTCGCACCGCCTGCGTGCGTGAATCTATGACTGACAATAGAACAGAAGTGGGCAAGATGGTGTAGAATAAAGCAGGTACAGGCAGGACACAGGAACCGAGGAGAGAGCAGGAGTCAAGCAGAGGACGACTATTGTTGCGATGACGCGCTTACCGTGACCACGGGCGCTTGCCTAGAATGCCGCAATGAAACTCATTGTCGGGATTTCACAATCTTTCCTCTCGAACCATTCGGCGCACCCTCATCTTCCCAGTCCTTTCTATTGGTAGGTCCCACTGCATGCTCAATCTCTGGAAGCACGCATGGAAGAAGGATGATGATGATCACCCGGAATCCAAGCAAGACAGGGTAGATGAAGGCATTCACCCGAGCGGAACTGGCAGCGGCGATTCTTCTCTAGTTTCGTCGCTGGCAATCCCACCGGGTGCTGAGTGTAGCTCATCTGACCCTGTCGTGCCCCCAGCCTCGCGTAAGCGAGGTCCACAATCAACTAGCGACCCCCACGATGAGGATCGATCCAAACGGCAGAAGTTAGAGTCCTTTTCAGATCAAGCGGATCTATCTACGGGTTTTGAGAGCCCTGCTAAGGAGACTGGGACCGGTAATTGTGCTATTGAATCTGTGTTTCTTACTGAAGCTATAAATACTGAAAGATGTAGATCTTCTCGGGACTGTCTCGCTCACTGGCTCGGGTCGTCCTTGCGAACTGGTCGTTTGTTACGAACACCCTGCAAAACTCCCGTATTCTTTGCTTTACAAGCAGCTACGCCAGGTCGATAAGGAGGGAACCCATCTGCGTCGCTATTTTACGGCTGCTCGATATGCTTTGGTCGAAGTTGGTTCCTGTGCTTCAGATCTAGTGTGGCGTCGAGCCGTGGAGGACATCGAGGGAGTCGCGCCATCCTTCGCTGATATCGACGATGAAGACGAGCACTCGCCGCAGGCTATCGCAAAGAGGGTTAGAGAGGAGATGCAAGCCGTCGTTAAAAATTGGACCTTCGTGATGCCGAACCTTCACTCGTCCTCGCGCGGATTTAATGTCACTCCCAAATTCCTCAAATTAGTACATATTCTCAAGGCTGGTCGTACCCTAGGGGACGCTTTCCGCTGTATTGTATTTGGTGAGCACATAGCGTATCAAAAGTTTGTGCAAGCACCTGAATATCGTGTCAGTTAAGAAACGGGCAGTCGCATGGGTAATGACGGATCTTTTGCGCGCATTAGATATGGGATACCTTCGTCCGCAAACGCTTGTCGGCCACGGCTATTCCGAAGTGCAAATTATGGTTTGTCTAATCGGACTGGCATTGCTGCATCGTTCATAATTTCCGTTTTACAGGAGATTCTCCAAGCATTTGGAGATGGCAAATACAACATACTTATAGCAACGAAGTCTGCCGAAGATCTGGACATCCCCAAGGCCACCTTCGTGATACGGTTCGTCGCGAATCTTACTTTCGCGTGCGGCATCACTGATATTCATTAGATATGACCTATTCGAGAGTCAAGTTTCTTATGCATATGCTCGTGCCCGTGCCAATGGTCCTGAGAGCTATATCATCCACATGCTAGAGAGGGGAAGCGATGTCCACCGCCGTATGCTTACACAGGTTACCCAGATGCCAGGACCCATGCAAGCATGGGTCGACGATATCGCTGGAGGTTCTCATGGCACCATCCCTTCAGGCTCGCTACACGAAACCCATGATCCTTACTTATCTGACAGCGAGGACGAGGAAGAAACGGACTCCTATATCACAGACCCTACGACGAGCGGTAGAATACGAGTACAAGACGCCACCAGCACTATCTACCGCTTCGCATCGAGTCTCGGGCCCCCTGACGGAAGTCAACCACAACCTTCCCATGCTTTGTTCGAATATGAGGTAGCCGATGTCACTGCTTCAAACAAGCCACAGTATATCTGCANAGTCAACCTCCCACCCGGTCCTTCTGTAGTGCGAATATCAGGGACACCTTCCCTGACTATGGCACAGGCTCGGCGTAGCGCAGCTTTCAAGATGTGCCAAGAGCTGTTCACCGAAGGGGTTCTAGAGTACACATACTTTCCCCAGCGTCCCGCTGATGCCGGACAGAGGCGAAACCTAGATACCTCGGGCCTATTGGAACTTGAGGACTCCACATGGACTCCCAAATTGCCTCCCAAAGGCAGTGCCGAAAACAAACTCAACGGAACTCGATGCTATCCCCGCAAAAGCCCCGAATTTTGGACGAATGTTCTACTGACACAAGGAAACTGCTTATACCCAACCATCATCCATGTCGATCCACAATCCAATGAACCCGAATACCACGCCCCGATGCCTGATCCTGACCCGTCTACCACTGCCTCATCTACCGGATTTCCATGTCTTCCAAGCCGGTGTCTCCACATCCATCCATCTTCAGCAAGGTGCTGCTTTCGAATCAGATGATGACCACATATACAATCTATACCGGTATACTGTCCGAATCTGTCGGGCTACCATGAACAAGCCATTTGTATGCCGACTGGACAGGATGCCCTACTTCTTTGCGCCGGTCGCTGGTCTGGAGCGCCCAGCCAGCTTCACCCAGGACCGTTGGCGCCAGACCGAGGTCGCTCAATTCATCCAATGGGATATGGTAAAATTGGGCGCAACTCACTGGGCGCAGCCGCTGAACGGCGAGAGTCTGGAGACCCTTTCCGCGGACATTGTGGACGCCATTATACAAGACAGATGGGTTGAATTTACGAGGCGGTATTTTTCCGTGAAGGTCAGGCCTGATTTGACGCCTCTCAGCAAGCCTGAAGATAGCCCAGTGAGCAGTCACCCTTTTATGCACATGCATTCATCTTTCTCACACATATGGTTAGCGAGAAGCCGAGTATGAAAACTTTGTAGAGTACTGCAAGGCTCGTCGCAAGGGCTTTGAAGGCTTGGCGAACTATGAGCAGCCTCTGATAGAAGTTGCCCGTGTGTCCCCAGTTCTCAACAGACTGAATCCCACCGTCAAACCAGTCACGGGCTCGTCAAGAGCGACTGCAAAATGTAAGTAAGCTAAAACGCTGAAATCGACTCACCTTCGCTAACACCTTCGCTAACACCTTTGCAGATCTCATTCCTGAACTGTGCGCCAAATTTGTGATACCCGCCAGGTACGGTCGCTGTGTTCTTTAACCCCTGCATAGGACTAATACTCTTAGAATTGTATCAGCACCTTCCGGACCGCACTGCTGTTGCCATCCATCACGCGGAGAATCGATGACCTCCTACTGGTGAAGGAGCTGAATGCCACTTTCTTCGACCACGCGATCGCAGAGGACCACCTACATGCAGCAATCTCTGCCCCCTCCGCAGGCTACGAGTTCGACTACGAGCGTCTCGAATTGCTCGGTAAGTTCAGGGGATCCTATTATCTCTATATATTGACCGATTCCCGCGCACTTACCAGGCGACGCATATCTGAAATACCTCTCCTCCATCTATCTCTTCGTCACGAACCCCTCACAACACGAGGGTGCACTACACTCAGCCAGGCTGCGAATCATCAGCAACAGAGCGTTGTTGCTGAATGCAGACATGGCCGGTCTTCCTCCGTTTATCCAGGCTAAGCCGTTTGTGTCCAAGGTCTGGCAGCCACCAAACTTCAATGTGCTGCCTCCCATGCCTCCCGGCTCCAAGAAGGATAAGGAAGAGGAAGAAAAAACCTCTGCTGAGAACGCTGACACCAAGGCAGATGGAGAAAATGCACCCGAAAATGCACCCGAACCCCCTGAAGTTCAGAGTGAGCCAAAGGACGAGGACATTGAGGATGGAGAAATCGAAGCAGGTGAAATCGTTGAAACGGTCAAAGTCGAAGAGGGAATCACAAAGGCAAAGTCTGAGCCTGAAAGCTCCTCGACGTATGTACCAGTTTTGCTGCTCCATGATTCCCGTCCCCATGATGGTAATTGGTACCCAGGCCGGAGGAAGCGGGTGCGCAGGCCGCTGCTGCAAGCTCGTCTGAAGAAGTTGCCTCCAAGCGCTCCAAGAGGAAACGGCAACTCGATGAACGAGATGTTCAGTGGTTGGGCGACAAGGTCTGCCTTCTTTTTCTCCATATACTATTCTATATCTGACATGGGGTATTTACAGGCAGTAGCAGACGTCGCAGAGGCCATCATTGGCGCTGCATACGTGACCGGCGGGCGCGAAACTGCACTGAAAGCATCGAAGGCGCTATGCATTGCAGTTCCTCGCGTAGATCGCTGGTCGGACTTCGGGAGGAAGGCGCTCGCCCCACCGCCAGACGTTACTGCGAAGTTGCGGTCTGGAGCGATCGAGTCTGTGGAAGGGATCATTGGGCACAAGTTCAAGCGGCCGCATATCCTCGCGCAAGCACTTGTGAGTACTGTAGAATGGCCTGTGGACTTTGTTTGATGTTATTTCAACAGACGCATGCGTCTATCCAAGGGTTCGAAATGACCTGTTATGAACGTCTCGAGTTTATTGGCGACGCCATTTTGGACTTCTGTATGTCATCTCTACATGTTTCTCCTTTGCCTCTACTAATTTCTTGCAGTGGTAATTCGGCACATCTACAACCGCGATACGCAACTATCGCCTGGCGCCTTGACTTTGCTCAAGGTACACGGAACGTCGCCCAGTCTCGTGTAAATGCTGACATGTCGTCAACAGGGTGCCATGGTCTCCAATTCCACCTTAGCGGCCGTCTGCGTTTGGGCAGGCTTGCATCAATACCTAATGTTCGAATCCTATAACCTTGCGAATAGTATACAAGCCTACGAAAAGGAACTGAAAGCTAAGCAAGAAGAGGAATACGCTCGCGCAGAGGAGGAAGGGCGCGCCCCTGGTCAATATTGGATCGATATTGAACCACCGAAGGTACGACAGCTCACTAAACTTCTGGGTATTCGTACTTGACGATACCATCAGGCTCTGTCCGATGTTGTGGAATCGCTCATCGGCGCAGTCTACATCTCGGACAACTTCTCCCCGGTTGGATCGATTGCCGTGTTCGACAATGTGCTGAAACCTTTCTTCGACAAACACATCATGCTCAAGACACTCTCGCATCACCCCACAAAAATCCTATTCGAGCTGTTCCAGGCGCAGGGCTGTCAACAATTCAAGATTCACCGGGAACAGGAGGAAGACGACGAGCAGCAGCAGATCACGCGCTGCGATGGTAAGATCATCTCGCGCACTGAGGCACACAAGCACTAACGACAATTCCACTAGTGATACTGCACGATGTCATCCTCGCGAGCGCAACCGACACGACGTCCGCTCTCGCTGCGAAGAGAGCNTCGCTCTGGGCGCTCGACGCCTTGGAGGGCGATCCCGGATTCGTAACGCGCACATGTGACTGCCGAAGCCTCACTCGGACCCGGAAAGCCAAGAAAAATGCAGAGCCGGCAGACACGATGGCTGGATTCAGCGAAGAGGAGGACGTGATGGCAGTCGAGGGTGAGCTGGTGGAAGCTGGAGGAGGTTCTGACTCGGAAAGCGACAAAGACTAACGCTAACGACTGAAGTTTTCTTTTGCTATCGCCATGCTATTTGCTCTGCATTGTATTTTTAAAGATAGTGGAAATGACACGGGATCTCTAATCGTGGATAGAATGCAAGTGTGAAGCAAATCATGCGCTGGCCTTGCGCCTGTGAGGTCTGTAAGCGCCTGGACATTTTGTCACAGATGAAGAGCACGTACAGCTGGTACTGAGACGCGACAATGGGGATGGCAAAGCCGAGGCTGAGGAAGGCAATGAGCTTGACGGCAAATCCCTTCGAGTTGTCATGCTTGAAGGGCATGTGCTGAACGGACCAAGCGTGGTCAGAGCGCGTCAACGGGTGTTGGGTGCGAGGCGTACCTTGTACTCGTGCACGCCCCGCGAGGGAGCGGCCAGGCGAGAGCGCAGAAGCTGCGAGCGGGCGACGGGTGCACGGGCGAGGAGAGACATTGGTGGAGGTTGGCTGGTGGGATAGTGTGGGAAAGTCGGCCGTGTCGTATTTATGTGCTCGCGCAGCCTCCGACATTTGCCGAAGCCGTCCTGTAGGCACCGTGCGCTCTGCGGAAGGCGTACTTGCTGCATCCTAGTGGAGGAGCCAATCACAAGTCACGATTCGCTGCCAGTCGCTCATTGGCTCTGACCATACGAACTGCAAATCTGTTGTCATTGGTAGTGCTGGATCTTTCACATTAACTGCATGGTACGGTAGACTATGAAGTAGAGCATGATCTGTTCTATTCCTTCCGGGGCACGTCCATGATGAAAACCAAGACATATTGTACACAAGTCCAATATCCAATCCTTCGAGAGAGCGCAGGCAACAGAGCATGTGAATGTGATGAGAGGTCTAGGATGTGATGGGGGAATCGCAGGTGCAAAGGTACAGCTTCGCGACGGTGAGTTTTTGAGAGAAGCTTGCTGCTTCAAGGTGTTTTGGTTCCCTGCACGTTGAAAACAAGATGATCTGTAAATGTCTGCGAAACACGTGTAAGGAGCATGTACTGACGAGCTTCCACTTGTCAACACGAGCATCTAGTTCGTCTTTTGGAGACCATGATTTTCGGTTTGCGACTTTTGTTGGGTATTCTGGATTGCGAGCGTATAGATCATAAGACTCGGTAGAGGTGCGAGATCGACCGAGCGAAGCAGAGAAGTAGTGCAGTTCGTTGAAGCTGAGATCAAGACGGCCAGTCCGCAAAGGAGTGGGCGGAGGAGCACTCTTCCGTGGCTTTTTCACATTGTCGAGGCGTCGGGTTCGTCAAAACGACAGGTTCGTCTAGTGTGCTGGACGATAAGGGAGGTGACGCAGGTGGCGAGCGTGGGATCGACCCGCGGGGCAAGAGAAGAGGCGAAGACGATAGACCGAAGGCCCTTGCAGGGAAAGGCACAAAGCCGTCAAGGGAGAGGGGGCTCTTGCAATCCTGGGCGCCGAGAGCATGTTGGTGCCGCTGGCCTTGAGTAAGCTTCGGGCGGGTGTAGGACGATTGGCTGTTCGGAGAGCAACGAGAGGACGTGAAGACATACGAGGACGGAGAACGAGGAGACGACGGCCGAAAGAGCTGGTTGCCTGGGGACATCTCGGGGCCGACATGGGGGAGGAGAGATAAGTGGAGGAGGCGGCTGTCAAATAACCTTTATCCTTTTCATCTATTCTTTCGCGGTCGGCGCCTAAGTAGCACGCTGTTCCTCGCGTCCGGCTCTTATCGCAAGCGCTTACTGTAAGTGGAGAACGTGCAGATATGTTTGCTATCTTATCTGCACGAATACTGCGCCGTATAACTCCCTCCGCTCTGGCAGCCTTACCCCGCACCATGGCTTCCGTCGCCCACATCCCCGTCCCCCGCTCCAACACAACCATCCCCGTCCCCACCGGCCTCTTCATAAATAATCAATTCGTCCCGTCCCTAGATGCCCTCGAGCCCATCAAGTCAGTCAGTCCTCCTATTCACCTTGATCGCCCTCTAATTCTGCATTCACAGAGTCTACAACCCCGCAACTGAGGAGGTCCTCTGCGAGGTCACTTCGGGTACGCGCCTTCCGTTCGACCTGCTACCACCTCATAATTAATGCACGCCCAGCCGGCGAGAAGGATGTCAACAGAGCCGTGGCCGCCGCGCGCACGGCGTTCAAGACTACCTGGGGGAAGAATGTGACAGGCTTCGAGCGGTCCAGGCTTCTCAACAAGCTCGCCGATCTCATGGAGCGGGACCAACAGAGCCTTGCAGAGCTCGAGTGTCTCAACAACGGCAAGCCCGTCAAGGTCGCCAGGTATTCGATTTGCTGCACTCCATGACCGCTCCACCTCACCTCATCATCCTCACAGGGACTTTGACATCGGCGACAGTGTTGCATGCCTGCGCTATTACGCAGGCTGGGCTGACAAAATTCTCGGCCAGGTCATGTCAAGCCTCCCTTCATTGCTGCGAGTTTGCTGACCGAGACCGTACAGACCATCGAGGTAGACCGCAAGACGAAGGTCGCCATCACGCACCCTGAGCCAATCGGCGTGTGCGGACAGATGTAAGTCGATATAGCTTGCTATCTCGGAACTCTGACCAAGAGGGCGTCATAGTATCCCTTGGAACTACCCCATACAAATGTGGTAAGTTCCGCGTTCCAAATAAAGCTCGTGGCGCACGCCTTCATACTACTCTCCAGGGCGTGGAAGGTTGCCCCCGCTCTTGCAGTGGGATGCACAATCGTCATGAAGCCGTCTGAGATCACGCCGTTGACTGCGCTGGTATGCAATCACCCCGACAATTTTCTGCGAGTGCTAACGCTTATCCCTCGCAGAAACTTTCTGAACTGGTAGTGGAAGCTGGGTAACGCCTTGTCTAGTCTTTCATATCATACATCCATTGACGAAGCGGCAATCCAGGTTCCCACCCGGCGTGGTCAACACCATCCCTTCTTTGGGCTCTGTCGGCGGAGCGGCTATTTCCAGCCATCCTGATATCGACAAAGTCGCGTTCACGGGTTCTACTATCACTGGTCGCCGGATCATGGAGGCTGCGGCTAAGAGCAATCTCAAGAAGGTATTTGTGCTATTTACCGCAGCCAAACGTGACTTCATCATCTGGGTCAGGTGTCACTCGAACTCGGCGGAAAATCGCCTCACATTGTCTTCGAGTCGGCCGATCTCGAGCAAGGTACGCGATATTCTCATACAACATCACCAGCATCTTCTGAAGCTGCATAGCCGCCAACTGGGCTGCTCTGGGGATCCTTTACAACACCGGTCAGGACTGCACGGCCGGCTCCAGGCTGTATGTCCAGGATACGATCTATGAGAAATTCCTCAGCCTGTTGGCCGTCAAGGCTAAGGAGCTTGTGATCGGCGATGGCTTTGACGAACAGACTGGCGGAGGCCCTGTGGTAAGTTCTGTGTTTAATGAAGCTGACTTTCAGACAGCTGAGGCTCTGCTAGGTATCCAAAGGTCAGTACGACCGCGTATGGGGTTATATTGAATCCGGAAAGAAGGAGGGAGCGAGGCTTCTCATCGGTGGTGAGAAGCGCTCGACCCCTGGCTTCTATGTGGACGCCACCAGTAAGTTGCTCATCAGAACGATTTTACCTTGTACTGATGTTGAATAGTTTTCGCCGATGTCCGCCCCGATATGAAGATCGTCAAGGAAGAGGTAGGAAGGGACAGCTTTCGGCATTACATTCTTATTAACCTACTCTCATAACAGATTTTCGGTCCTGTTCTCTCTGTTGGCAAATTCTCCACCGAAGAAGAGGTAATCGCCCTCGCCAATGACACCACATACGGTCTCGCGGCAGGCCTGCACTCAAGTGAGTTTCCGCATATCATTCTAGGATGTGCATGTCCCGATCGCTCTTGATTATAGATGATGCTGGGCAATGCATGCGCGTCTCCCAGGCCCTTGACGCTGGAACTGTACGTGCCCTTCGCATTTCAGTCCGACCCTCCGCTGACGGTTCATTCTAGATCTGGGTCAATCAGTACAACATGTTGAACAACAACGTTCCTTTCGGCGGCAAGAAGCAGAGCGGCATCGGTACGTGTTCTCTGCCGTGCTTTGTGGATTTCTCTGACACTGACTTCCTCAATCGCATGAAGGTCGCGAGCTAGGCAGCCAGGCTCTGGACGAGTACATCTCCACGAAAGCGGTGCACTGGAACTACGGCGAGAAGCTCGAATGGCCTCTGTAAACGTTGTGGAGAAGGATCATCGGTCAGGATTGAGATCTAAGTGTGCTTGAAGTAAACCAGGAACCAGGTGACTGAATGTATTTGTACGATGCTTGTGCTGCCGAAACCCAGCCATGTACATTGTATGTGCCAATCTCAAAGTTGAAGACATTATATCATTACACCTTTTGGGTTCTGTGGGGCCAACGACTATTTGTTAATTATAAGATACAAGGGCTGTCAGACAGCGGCAAGCTTGCAGCTTGTCGCATCTGCAATACAAACACGGACGGGCGTGGGTCAATTGGGTGGGTGGGTCCAGCCTGAGCCTGTGTTCGAGCACCGTCCCACACCGTCCCACTGGCAAAGCATCCAGGAATATTTTCCCAGTTTCACCGGTCCACCGGTAGCATTCGACTGTCAACGGCCCTCGCCTACACTTCAAGTCCGGACCTTTCGGTGCCGCGAGGTCCGCATGGGGCTAGTCACTTCGTCGAGTGCCAATTAACAGAATGAGGGCCAGAAGCGAAGCAGGCGCTGGTGGGGCGGGATCGGAGCCCGATGTTGTGGACGATGCTTCATATAATGAACGGAGGGGAATCGGGCTATAGTGAGATACACAAACATGCATATGCACCCCGGCTCCGGTCCAGGCAGCTGTACGACCTCCACAAGACCACATGGAGTGTGGAGCTAGGGCGCACGTTTGAAGTTTAACTTCGTTTCAGACAAAAAACAAAAAACCACTGGCCAGGTACTTGACTGTCAAGAACCAGAGACATTACCTGTACTCCATGAATATCATGTGGAAGACATCGTCAGCACAGCTTGAGAGTCAGACCAAAGGCAGTTTGTCCATCATTCTACAGTAGCGAAATACAATGTCAAGGAACATGCCGCATGACTTCATCTGAAAATCCCGGTGTTAACTACACATTAGCAGATGAACTGTAGACCCCAAATCCACGTACGAGCGACCCCCGTCTTACAACGCCAAGTAATCACGAACTTCCTCCTCCGACAGCTTCCTGAATGTCGGCTTGGGCCTCGCAGTTTCCGAGCCGACTCGCTGAGCCTCCAGCTCTGAAGCCGTGGGCACAGTGACTACACCAATCTCGATCGTCTTCTCGGTCATTTGACCTTCGAACCCTTCCTTCAATGTAAGGAGGGCTGTGTGGATCGCGTCTTCAAGACTAATCTCGTCGTTGTATCTGAAGAAAAAGCGGTCAGATCCAAAAGCAAAACAGGACAAGGATATGATAGACGTACCGCTTCTCTAAGAACGTCTTGGCATTCACCATGTTCTTGCCTATCGCGCTTGCTTTCCATGCCCAGAACGAGCCCGAAGGGTCGACCTGATATAATGTAGAGCCACGGTTGGTGTCCCAACCAGCCACAAGCAGCGACACGCCAAACGGCCGCACACCACTAAGCATAGCAGCGATACACTATTGAGTAATCGCCAGAGCAATCTGCAAGAAACGTGCATACCCAGATTGCGTGGCCTGCTGCATCTGCGTAGCAATCTCCTGCGTCAGAACCCTGGTTGGCGGGTACTCCCCATAGATCTTCCAATACGCCTGGGCGCTCTTGCGCGCACGGTTCACCAAGATGCGGAAGTCGGGGCCCATGCCGGAGTAGACGATGCCGATGTTTGGACAGATGACCGCGACCTTGTCGAGCATGGAGTCATCGATGAGGATGGACGAGGATTTCTTCTCCGTCGCGATCACGATGCCGTTCGACGCTGCAATCGGCGAGACGGTGAGATGCAGAATGGACAGAAGGGCTGCGTAAGCGTACCCTTTATGCCGAGACTTGTCGTTCCCTGTGATACAGCTGCGAGGGCATGCTCAATTTGCACAAGCTTTCCGCTCGGCGAGAAGACAGTGAGCGAATAACTGCACGAGAATCCGTTAGTATTCGTTCATCGGGATATACCCAGTCTGAGAGCATTACCTGTATGCTCCGCCGTCAGCGCTTGCCATTGTGGTCGAATTATAAGGCCGTGAGGGTGGAGAAGCTAGACGGTTGGTGAGAAGGTGGTTAGAGAGGAAGAAGAGTTCAGGAGGACTTGGTGAAGGCTGAATTCACTGAGTACTACGAGACGCGTAAGTCCCGTCCATCGACGCGTGCACGCGCCACAGACGAGCCACGTGGTTACATATCTACCGCTTGCGGACCAGCTGCCAGTGCCAGTGGCTCGACAGTTTTCTTTTCTCCAGATCTACCTTCTCCACGCAGTAGCTTTACTGCTGACTTGTCAAGCAACGATACAACCCTTCTCCGTTCTACCCACTGGATTCTTCTAGATCTCCATTCTCGCAGCAGCAGGTCGATTAATAGACGATCTTCATGTCCTCGGACCATCCTCCTTGCTTCAACTTCAAGTTGCTGCTACAACGTACATTTAAATTGGAATATCGACTCCGATACAAGTTGATACACGACGAGAAGCGGCGCAACACTGGCTTAACCTCACAACAAATACATAATGATAAAACTTCCGTCCAATAGCTCACGCAAGCGGGGTGGTCCTGAGGTAAGACTAGAGGATTACACATTAGTGTCTGTACCACAGCGAAGAGAATAGACCCTTACCTTGTGGACCTTGTGGTTGGGGAACAGGGTCTTGGCCTCCTCTTCGGATACTGACGCGTGGATGATGACGTCGTCGCCTTGTTTCCAGTTCACACCGGTGACGACCTTCTGCTTGTCCGAAAGCTGGAGAGCTGCGGGATACCGTGAGTAACGTTTCGAATAGCCGAAGTGAATAATCTCACAATCCACCACACGGATGATCTCGTCAAAGTTGCGGCCCGTGGCAGCTGGGTAAGCGATCGTGAGACGGATCTTCTTCTTGGGGTCGATGATGAACACGGTGCGGACCTGTGGGCGGCCGATGTGAGTGATCAAGGCTTCTTTAGATCAGGACAAGGGCGAAACTCACAGTCAGGGGCAGACCCTTCTTGTCGACGTTCGTAGCATCTTGGTGGTCCAACATGTCGTAAAGGGTGGCAACCTTGCGGTCGGCGTCGGCAATCTGGAAGGCGAACATTGTCAATCCCATGGTCTCGGTAGTCACACAGCTGGCTACGCACGATGGGGAACTGAACCTCGGTAGGGCCAGATTGGTTCCCCCACTCCTCGATGTCCTTCACCCACTTGCGGTGGGAGTCCAGGTTGTTGGCCGAGAGACCAATGAGCTTTACGCCGCGCTTGGCGAAGTCAGGAGCGCGACGAGCGACCTCTGCTAGCTCGGTCGTGCAAACAGGGGTGAAATCATCGGGGTGAGAGAACAAGATGCCCTAAAGTCAAAGCACAGTTCAGTGATTTGCACGCGGAGAGGGGTCTGCAATGGACCAACCCAAGAGTCCCCAAGCCATTCGTGGAACTTGATGTGTCCAGCGGTGGTATCCGCCTCGAAATCAGGGGCAACACTGCCTAGGCGAAGAGTGGGCGACATTTGTAGAGATGATTGTAAGCAGGTTCTCCATGTCATGCAATTAAGCCATCCTTTTATATCCGGGCGGGAAGCCTGCGGGAGCAGACATGGTACCTAGACTTGCACGCAGCCAGGCAATTGGAACGGAATCTCTGAGGTTATCATCGCGTCTTCGTTTCCCACGACTTTCGCAATCACGAATTGCATTGCGTGCTGCGGCGTCCAGCAGCTCGGCGATCGCGACGATGCCCAGCCCTTGTATTCAAGTAACAGGACACTCAGGAAACGAAACAGGGCGCCGAAAGCTAAGATTATTAATATAATTGCCAAAAGTGCACCAAAAAGTAACAACTAATATACCTCTCCTCAGTAGTACGCCACGGCATGGAGTAAATTATGCGGGTGCTTTTCTTGCTGTACTTGCAAGATCTTATCCATATCCTCATCTACGTCATCCGAAGCTTCGATCTAAACTCAGGAGCACGTCAGTAAACCTCACGTAGAGTTAGATAGATATCACATCACCGCTGCCGCCAGCTCGAGCATTGCTTTGCCGGCAATGAGAGCCTCCTCGTGGTTGTCTTTGATCTCCACATTAATTATGTGGACCACGCGGTTGAACTCGCCCCCTCGGGACATCAGGTCTGAGTAACGAGTCAATTAACTGCTCCGACACTTGAGGGGGAACGCACCATCGCACACAGCGTCGAAACACCGCTCCTCACAGGTGATGACGATATCGGCCACCGCTCTGCTTTCTTGCCATCGTTCTGGGGCCGCCTTGATCTTCCGATTCCGGTCTAGCATCTGCAGAAGTCCATTTGCGGTATATCTGGTTCATAAAGGTTAGGGGCCTGGCTTCGCTGAATGACAGGTGACGCACAGTCGTGGGTCTTTTCCGTGCAGCTCTTCGAATATAGTGTTATATGGCGTGCCAAACGCGTAGATGTTCGGCTTGTCGATGGACGGCCCGGGTAAACGAACTGCAGACCCTGTGCCAAATGAGATGACGCGATGGCCTGCTTTCCTACATAGACCATACATACACAGCGCATACAGAAGAGAAGTGACCAAATCACTCACGACAAGACGAAATGCCCTTCCATGGATCGATTCTAGAAAACTCGTCAGTATATATGCGCGCTCAAGCGAGACAATACTCACCTGATTGCTCGCACAGACAACACAGAATAATGGCCGCGGTTTGTAGATAGACGTGTCATTTTTTGGTGTTTGTGTGAATGGGCCAGGCTCGGGTTGAGGGGTTATGTCCTGAGAGGCGGAGGCTGCAGCCTGTACGAATGGTTGGGAAGGTGTAGGAATAGGCTGGATAGAATTCTCCCCTCGATACCCGGGTGGAGTAAAGGATTGTTGAAAGGATGTCGAGGGCGCAGGGGAATTTGAGTGTGTTCTTTGTAGCCGGGGGTCTGAAGCTCGTGCAAGCCGGGGGTCGCGCGCTCGTCGTGGATCCATGAGAGTTGGTAGCAATCTATGGGAAGCAAGGTACCGTCAGCGCTCTGTTAGAAAAGTCGATTCTGGCGCGCTGTATCCTCAGCAGTATCTAGAACATAGGTCTTCTCCTCGACCCAGCTGGCATAATTGTTGCGGGTCGATGCAGATTCCACTCTGAATCATCGTCGGTGTAGGCAGCGAACTGGAAGACAACTTACTATATTCTTCTGGTGAAAGCAGTCTTAACAGCGTGGGGGGGTTCCTGCTGTAAAAGAATTTATGTTGAGGTACGTGAATCTACGCCGGGCTTGAATGACGAGTCGTGGTTGCAGGATGCGAAAACGCTTTTGGACGTTGAGGCAGACGACTCTTTACGTAAACCTCTTTACTCAGCCGATTTACTCACTGGCTTCGGTCGAACTGGCAAGATGGTCAGCACCACCACCTAGAAGTAACAATAATTGCCTTCTTGACATTTTTGCGCGCTCTTTCTCGCCCATATCTATGTGCGCAGTGCACAAGTGACGCGAGCTCTTGCAGTGCGTCAGTTGCGTTCCCATAGCCTCAGGTAAGTGGTCTCCAGGCGAAGGTTTCTACATACGTGGATTTGCTTAATGCTGCTGGTCGCGCTGCAAAGACTTGGGTCTTCATACAGATAGAAGGTTTATGATAAGAGACAAAGCGCCATGTCGATCGTGAGTTCCTTATATTCCTTGTAGACATCCTTCCCCGTATGTTGATTGAGACTTTGCCCAGTACATGCCGACTAACATGACCAACTACGGTATCTCCTTGGAAGAGATTCAATCAGTCAACACTCAAATATCCGATTACGAGAAGACCATCTCGTCCATAGAAACCGAGATACAGGATGTTCTACGTCAAGCCAACGCACTCCGAGTCCAGCGACGGTACTACCTTGATCTTATCTCCAAATGCAGAGGCACGATAACACTGGCTAGGAGGGCACCCGACGAGATCCTGGCACACATATTCGAGTACTGTGCCGCCTCAGGGTGGGCCAAAGCCCCGCTCGTCGCTTCACACGTCTGTTCCAAGTGGAGACGGGCAGCTCTTGCGCCGAATGTCTGGTCCCACGTATACCTCACAAGCGAGAGCTTGGATCCCCTGCAGCGAACACAACTTTGGCTGTCAAGAGCCTTGAAGTCCGATCTGCATGTGACAATAGATGCTCAAGTTGTGGATGCACCATTTCTGCAGGCCATGGATCTACTTCTCGAGCATATACCCCAGTGGAGAAGCTTGACGTTGGAGGCGAGATTTGTTCAACAGACACGGTACCTCCTGGAGAGATGCACTGGCCCAGCAAACCAATTACAAGTGGTCACGATACGTGCATTCGCAGCGGCGTTGGATGGCGAAGTTGGCGTCGAGGAACTCACGGGATTACGAGAAGCTTTCGAACATTCCCCTCACCTCCAAATGCTTCACATTATTTCCAACGGCTTCCCTCCGGCACTTCCCATCCAGATCAGTGACCTTTCAATGGAATTGGGCTCGTTCCCTATAGGCTCAATATCTGTGGAGAACATGCTGGAGACGATTGCCGACCTTCCCTCTCTAGAGCGCCTCACTCTCGTCGCTCCGATTAATTTCTCCGTGTCTCTGACTCTGCCTAATGAACAGCGTCCGCCCACACAACTGCCATCGCTTCGAACGCTGATCCTGGACGGCTATCCTGATTTCAACGAGATTCTTCGCTTCATCGAGGCTCCTGCACTTCGTCACCTCCACCTCCACAGCACAGAACCTCCTCTTAACTTCCCACACGAGACCACGGGTACATCGCTGCGTTACTTAATAGAATCCTCTCGCCCACCTCTCAAGCTCTTGGAATTCCACGACATAGACATTCCCCACAGCGACTTCGTGCACTGTTTCTTCAACCTGCCTCTGCTGGAGGAACTCCGCCTGCATGAAACGGAGATACCAAACGAAGTTCTGTCAGTGCTGAACGGGCCGGATGGTGCCTGTCCGCGATTGAAACGACTCGATCTGCGGTGGTGCGAGCAGCTATCAGGAAAGACACTGGTCGACCTTGTAGAGAGCAGGAGCGTTGCGAGCGACAGAAATGGGCATTCCGATCCTATTCAAGACATCACAGTTATCAACTGTGCGCTAGTGGAGGAGGAGGATGTCCTTGCGATGGCCAGAAAGACTACCTGCAGTGTGGTGGTGCGTAATCTGCAGGATCATTGCCGTAAGTCGCACAATACAGTGATTTATCGTCGTTATCATAATTGACGTCTCTCCCTCTGATACAGGTCTTAGGGGATGCTGCAATAATGTTCGCTACCGACAGCGGCTTCGGTTCAGACATAGAATGGATTTAGAGGGGGGAGGATACAGCATCCGTCTGATTCTTGACTGATTGTCTTACCATTTCTGGACTCGGGTGGTCAGGTTTACTGTGCTAGATTATACGAAGTGTCCTTTACTATTACTCTGCTGGGTTGGATACAACCGTCTAGTACAATCTATGATAGAGACTATGCTCCCCGAGATAAATTATCGAGACGATCCATAGGCATTCACGAGCGAACGCGGATCTCGTAGCTTCGTGTCAATCACGCACTGAGGTTATCCAGAAGAGGTGCGCCTTCGTCAGCTTCCTCGATCGCCTCCGCGGCCAACTCGTCAATCTCAGGAGAGACACCTCTCAGTTCCTTCTCCATCAGAGAATAAACAATCCTGCAGCAGGGTGAATACCACGCTTACGCAGTGAACACAGATCACTTACCATCCCGCAACTACTCCTACGACAATCCCGCCAGCAACAAACAAACCGTTGATGACTTTCGTCTCTGTTTACAGGTTAGCAAGTCTAAAATGCTGAGAGGAAAGGCATTACGAGTGTCCATTTCCGCACGCTGATCTCCGTCGGAAAGGGCGGCTAGTCGCGATCCAATGAATACATACAACAAGAACCTAGGGAATATGCAGATGGTGGCAATCATGAACTGCCAGATAGAAACTGCTTTGATGGACTTCAAAAGGTAAACCAGACACATGAATTCTGGCGCCAAACTTTCTCCAAGATGATGCGTACCGAGAATAGAGCATTTGAATATACCCATGGAGGGAAGGGCGAAAGGCGGATAAGCACCATCAAGGGGAGGCCTTTGGCGTTCTAGAATGCGGTCAGCTAGAGCATCAGTGTTCGTAGTACCATGGGAAGCGCACAATGACCGCTTCCAGGGCTTGCCATCGCTCGTTGTTAGAAGACCATCTGTGTACTCGATGGCTAAACATGTATCTCAGAATAATGAACACGATCGTCGAGCCGACTAGCGACGCAGGGGCGGCTACCCAGAATCCGCGCGTGCCGTAGGCAAATCCGCAGATTTCGAGCATTGTTGTATGTCCAATCATTGGTGGAAAACATTCGAGCACTTTAATATGGCACCCAGGAGCAAGGGAAACACTAGTCAGTTCAAGTAATGGGTATGATGTGTTGAGGCAAACCTATCATTCCGCTCAACAGCAACCATCCCAGAGGATGGCCACTTATTCTCTGGGACAAGTCATAGAAGTACTGTGCAACTCGTGCAGGGTGAAGAACGATAATCACGACTGCGACGGCGGTGTAGAACGAGAGTATGGCAGCCAAGACGAGCTGAAACAAGCCGCGTTAGTGCTCGCATGCGAGTTCTAATACTCCGTTGGCTTACTTTCCAAGCCAGGGACAGTTTCCGGAATCGGTAGAAGGCTGCTTTAACATAGTGGTGGTAGAAGGTAGCCAGAAAGGAGGAGACCTGTTTTGTGCTCGTCATGGCTCTTGTCAAAGAGCGTGGTGGTGACCAGACCCGAGTGCGCAGCGGGACTACACGCGCGTCATGGATGGCCGAAGGGCCGTATCAGATAAGATAAGCCAACCCGCATCATCGAGCGCGTGTCCGAGTCCCGGATGCTTCTCCGACCCGTGTCACCGTACTAAGGCCTCCTGCCACTGCGGCCATGGAAAAGTATTCTGCATTTCGCGTGAGTTCTCCTCGTGCTGTTCCTTGTGCAAATGCTCATTAAATAATTAGGACCCGGGAACAGGAATACAGGTCTGGTCATACAACTCAAACGATCCCCGCATGTCGCTCATTTCTCTTGACACTGGCAGCCCTTCCTTACACCTGTCCCACCCGTCGGATCGAATGCTCTATTAACGAACTTAACGCTCCCGCTTCGTTATGTTGTTGGTATCATACGCACCTTACTCATATTCATTCTGGCTGCTTTGCACATCGTCCTTGTGGAAGGCGTGTGTTTGATTTTAGTGAGCCCGATCCTTTTTGTCTTTAGCTCTGCATCACCGATGTTAACATCAGATAGCAACCTATACCACCACTTCATAGACTAATCGCTGGCATCTTAACATCGATCACCTGCCGTTCCATTCTACTCTTCCTGGGGCTATGGTGGATACCTGTAGAATACGTGACGAAAAAGCGAGGGTGAGGCTTGTTTCTTTTTCCTTGAGTGTCAACTAGAACACATATCTTTCCCAGACGCAATGCCTCGAAGCCGCAGCCTTGGAAACCTAAAGCCGGGGATATCATTGTTGCGAACTGGTCGTCTTGGATAGAACTTCTGTGGTTAGCTTTCCGGTGGGTGTCCTAGTTCTCTTCCATGATGCATCGTACCTAAAGCGCTGCCGAATAGCTTCAACCCTGTATTTGTCCTGCCTGTCAGCGAACCCGCACCGCCAGCCTCTTCCAACATAGATTCTGCTGCCATCTCGCGCACACCAGGAAGGAGAACTGGTACTGGATCTGCAGCATTATCTACTCCCACTAGAACACCCACGAAGCGCAGGCCCATCGTTGGTTTCTGCACTACGTCTTTGCTGAAGGCCATCACCTTCACCGGACAGGCACCACTGTCCACTTCGGACGTTGACGACTCCTCTTACAGTAGTCTGGAGGACCTTCGACGTTCTGTAGACAGACCGATTGTCATCTTCCCGGAATGCACGACAACCAATAATCGTGGTCTCCTTAAATTCGCGGATGTCTTCAAAGGGATAAAGGTGCCCGTCAAGGACTTCCAAGTCTTCATCGCCTGCTTCAGGTACAAGTGATTTGCCAATTTCGCTGCGAACATTGTCTTATCATATTCCGTGCAGATACGATCCACCGACCGCCTTCTCTCCCACTGCGACACACTCCATTCCGACACAAATGAACCCCCTAGCTCACCTCTTTACTTTGGCGTCCTCTTTCAAACCTGCACCTTTGTCGGTCCGCCTGTTGTCGGCATCAGAAGGCCCTAGCTCCCCGTTGTTCATGGCCAGCGAAGTCATCACTGCCGATGTCGGAGATGACATTCTCGCGGCTGTTTGTGAAGGCTTGATTCTGCAACTGGGCAAATTCAAGCGACTGACCATGGGTTGGGAGGATAAGGCTTCATTTTTGGAGTTTTACCGTCAAAAGAGGTAGTCTTATTTCACTTAGCGTTTGTAGTGGTCGGAGAGCATGTGGACCGTCGCAGTCTTGTAGAATACATTTGCACACGGCCCAGTGTCGACGCACGCAGGAAAGAGTATATGTGGCTAAACATCTATATTGATGCAACGGCGTCTTGCCTAACATGTAACGTCCAAACCCGGCATACTTACTACACTCGGTTATTAACGACTACGCACCGCAGGACATAAGCTTGGCAGCGTCTTACTGGCGGATGTGCCTCAGAGCTTGGCCTCTCCCTAATATCTAAAGCATTAGCTATGGACAAAAGACTAAAGGAACCCGCTCTTGCCTTTGCCAAGCGTTTGAATGCTGTTCTCAGGTCATCCTTCAAATCCTGTTCAATGTTTAGCATCACGTTGACAGCTTGCATGGATAACGGTGCTCACAGTGAACTCTTCCACCCCCACGCTGATGCGGATCAGGCGTGGATCGGCCCCAGGATCGGAGCGAGAACGCTGCTCTATCAACGATTCGACACCACCGAGGCTCGTGGCAGGCTAGAGACAAGCTCCGTTATTATCGGAGCGATACCGAGAGTAATGGCACGACGCACGATAAAGAACTTCAGTTCGTGTGGAAGAGCCGCGGCGTATTTTTCTTGGGTGAGCTGGGAGATGTTAATTCTAGTTCTGTTATGATCTCGGGAAAAGGAGATACCGTCAATGCGAAAGTGGGGCTGTGGCCTCCTTCTAACTGTTGCTCCGGCAAAAAGCCCCGCGAGTCCTTTCCTTGCAAAGACGAATGGTACACCTTCTCAATAATTCCGCCGGGGACGCCATCCCAGGTCTGGCCCTTGGGGATAGCCGAAAGCTTGTTGAGCCACGCGGCTAGGGCAGTAGCCGTCTTGGACTGGCGAGGAACACGCAGGTGAAGTGTGCGGAGGGAACGAAGCAGCAGCCACGCCTCGAAAGAGCCCATCATGTTTCCTTGACCAACTCGTTGCATGAACAACTGCCTACAGAATTAGTCACGTGTTGCAAGCCTTATGGAGAATGCGCCTACATCGTTCCACTCCTCTATCGACTTGGTGATCAATACACCGCACAGAAGATCAGAGTGTCCTCCAAAATATTTGGTTCCTGATAACGATAGGCGGCTGCTCTTCAGCGGAACTAGTTTGGCGACTTACCGCTGTGCATGACGATGTCCGCGCCCCATTTCAAGGGATATTGCAAGGGAGGGGGTGCAAATGTAGAGTCGATGACCAAACGACCCCCAACGGCATGAATCTGATACTAAAATCAGACATCGCTGGATGATGAAGCTGAGGTCATCTTACCTTGTCCGCGTAATATTGGATATCCCTGAGGAAAGAAATCAATAAGAGTAGAGTGAATATTTAAAATCCCACTAACCTGGCTTCACCGGTGGGGTTAAGCGGCGTCTCTAGCCAGCAGATGTCACCTGGCTTGTATTCATCGTCTATGCCAATGACTTCCAGGTCGCGTCCCTTCTTATAGATTTCAATGACGAGGTGAACTCCGTGATAGCCGCCAGTAATGGCAATGCGTTTGGGTTGAAGAAAAGTTATTGCCTGTAGGTGGTCATGTTCTGGACTGCCCATCAAGGCGCCGAGGTGAGTATGAACTTACTGCGAATGCTGATGCAAGTCCAGAGCTATATGTAAGCGCATAACCACCCTACAACTCAATTAGAAGGTTGCATATGGTTCATAAGTCTGCCATTCTTACATTGACGGCACTCAAAACACGTTCCACCCGGGTACTCACGTTCTGAGTGAAGCGCGAATAGATATGGCTCTTGGGCGTTCTGAAAGCCTCTGGTGGAAAGTCGCGGATATCAACGTCAGGGATCCTGGGCTGTCGAAACGCTATAGAGTCCGTATTAGCCCGAAACGCGAGTCCCAAGGCCAAATGTACATACTCGTCGTCACAGAGATCGAGGGGACCACTTCCGGGCCATGGAACTCATCATCAGCGTGCACGAGGTCTGTGCCACTAAGTGCGCTGGGTTTCTCGTCCTTGGGGGCCATTGTAAGGAACGGTGAACCCCAAGACACTAGAGAATTGGGGAATGTCACTCGTGTCCAATGTGTATGACTCACCGCCTATAAGTGAATTTCACGTTTTCGCAATATTTCGACTTGAAGACGACATCTTTACCAATTAAGTAAGGAAGTCCTTCGTTTCTTATCCAGAAGGCGAAGCTATTGTCACGGGTGTTTTGTAGCATACTTCGATTTTCTGAAGGTAGGAAATACATGGACTTGATAAACTCTCTAAGTGGAAGAGAATTGCCGCCCAAACCGAATTGGATATCTGAAGATCAAATCGCTCACGTGATGGGAGAATTGACGCGTTGTTTGTATTTGTTCCATTGGTCGGCTCTGGTTCATGCTCGGTCTTCGAATTCGAAGTTGCACGCCGTGTAAAGTACTCAACCCCCTGGACCCGTTCTTCCTCTGCAGGCCTCCATTTCACTTATCAGGGCCATAAAAACCATCATTGTCATGATCTCTGTTGCGCTTATCGTCATTCTTTACTCGTCCCTCTCTTTTGCCGCGACCTTGTTCTCTTCTAGCCATCATGGCCCACGTTCCGTATCCGAGTTGAAATACTCAACCGCCCACTCCCTCGGCGATGGATATGAATTTAATGTGCAAGACGGCTGGCAAACCATCAACATCACCAATCTGCCCTACAAGTACTCCAACACCTCGCGTGGCCACGGCGGCAGAGCAGCCAGTCATGCCGACACCTTGCAAAGGCGAGGGAAGAAGCCGAAGGAGTCTGCAGACGATAAAGCCAAGTCCGACAGCATTGGAGATACTGTCAAGGAGACCGTCAAGAACGTCTTCAAAGGACTCAAAGGACTCGGCACGCCCGAGCCCGTGACCATTACCTGGTGCGTCGATCACAGAATACGGTTGAGATTAGTCCGTCTGATACCTGAAGCTTTCAGGTACACAGGTCATGATCTTCAGAACCCGAGTTGCTGGTCTGATTCGGAATGGGCACCTACGGTACGGAGCTTTTCGACACGACGAGCGCAGCTAACATGACCTTGGTCGTACAGGACTCCTCCTTCGCCTGCGCCCTTACCCTGGACGGTTGGCAATCCAAGCCGCAATGCTTCAAGTTTCTTGAGCGTAAGTCCGCATCGATGTCATCAAAACGTGATGCTCACACAACTCCCAACACAGTCTGCAATAGTCCCAAGAAATGCGTGTTCGTGCGAGTCGTGGACACTTGTGCAGGATGTGCAGCGGGATCGAAGCATGTGGACCTCACGCGAGCTGCATTTGGCCAACTCGCCGACTTTGCTGAAGGTGTCTTAACGGTCAACATGAGGATGGCTACGGAACCGGATGAATGGTAAGCGTGTGACAAGGACTTCTCATATTTTTACCACACTCATACGGTTCAGGCACAACAACCTATGGGGCCCCAAATCAAACTAAGAAACCGACAGTCAGCATGATACACTAGAATTGTAGCTCCCAGCAATACTTGATTTGTTCACTCACGGTCTTTTGTACTTTTGTATCTGATTGCAGAGCAATCGATGTCCTATATATGCACCCGTTTTCTCTTCTTTCCCTCAGCTATTCTCGCTTTGACCTTCTCCTCATCCCACCCTTCCTGTTCGTAAAAGTCGGCCGTTCGCTGCGCCTCGTTTTGACGGCGAATGTACTGCAGAGCAGCCAGATTGTATCCAATCGTTTCTTTTTGTTTGACTAGGGCAGCACGAAGGTGCTTGCGGAGAGGGATAAGAGTAGTTCTCATTACTCGGTTTGCAACGATTTGATGGTGGTGGATTTTGAGAAGGAAGAACATTATCTGGGATACAAGTGGGATATTCCATTCCTAGAATGCGCAAGTCAGATCACAGGGTGCAGATATATCGGATATTTCACGTACCCGTCGTGCCCATATGCTAAGATAGGTCATGAGCGACACAACCTTTCCGAACGGGAGAACCAACAGAGCGTCCTGCAGCGCCGTGCCTTGCACCCCTTCCACAACTCGCAACACCCACGCCTCCGGCTCAAGGTCTTGGGCAGCCAACAGTGGGTTTCTAGGCGGAGGTGGAACGCGAGCTCGATCTTCCTCAGACAANCCACTCATAGATTGCTCATGTTCTTCGAGCACTTTACGTTCCGCATCGGCGAGGTCGAGAGCCTCGCTGATGCGTTCACCGGCCATGAGTGTCTCTGTGGTTTGTTTGGAAACGGCAGTCGCCTCCGCCTGTGCTAGAGCATCGATACCCGCGGACGGGTCGCCGCTACCGATAGCGCGCTCTTCAGCGTTCATGGTCTCAGCCAGTCCGCTTTCATATGCTGCTTCGAGTTCTCGCTCCCGCTCTTCTTCGAGGAACAGCTATAGTACGAGACACAATTAGTCGCGGGTAAGGGGACGATGAGTAGATGTATACTTGCCGGTTCATCTAGTTTCTCCCAGACACGGATTGACTTGTCATGGGACCCAGTGACTATGAAGTTGCCGAAATTGCTGACGGCGAGCGACCATACTTCACCGTGGTGACCTTCGAGCTTCTGAATGTTCTCGAACTACAACCCATCATTAATAATGTAAACGACTATAGGTAACCGGAAATCCTACCTTGTCACCGTCCCAGTACTTCACNATCTTGTCTTTTCCTACAGTCCAGAAATAGTGACTCTTCTTCTCGAAGGCGACCTGCATAACGCTCTCGTCGTGCGCGAAGATCGACTTGTGACAGTCTCCGAAATCGAGACCCCAGATTTTGACATTCTTGTCAGCCGAACAAGTCACGATGAGCTTGGAGTCGCTCGACATATCTAATGACAGTACGGGAAGCTTTGGCGGATGTCAGCTAGAGCTTGAATTTGCACGGTATTAAAGAAGCTTACTTTATGGCCGTAAAGAGAGAGGAAGAACTTGAGGGTGTCCTGGTAGAATATTTTCACGGTGGAGTCGAGAAGAGCCACCGCGAGTAGTTTGCCATTCGGACTGAATTTTACTGACAGAACATCGTCCGTCATTTTCAGCGTTCGGTTATGCACTAGCGACAATTGTTTTGCACTACTCTGTGCAGAGAAAAATGTTAGCATCAACGACCGTCAGGGGGGCAAGAAATTAAGAAAACACCTCTCCGTCTTTGGGCTCGCTCAAGTGGATTCCCCAGAATTTTACGTCCTTATCTGCGCTACCGGTGACCAGTGCTTGTTCGTCCGGGCGAACGTGTATAGACCAGACGGTGCCCGTATGGGCTTTTATGGTGTCAATTAACGAGGAAGATGACAGGTCATACAGAAGAATTTCTCCTGTTTTTGTTCCCACTGCGACCTGTTACATTTGCGTAAGGGCTCAAGTAGATTATGAAGAGGAGGAGAGCATACATGTCGATCGCCTGGCAAGAATGTACTGCATATAGCAGGGCCACATTCGAGGGTTCGGATGCAAGCTGTCGTCCTCATGTTCCATATTTTCAAAGCGCCTAATAAAAACGTCTTAGAAGAAGGAACATAGCGTGAATGAGGTCATACCATTCGACGCCGATGCTAACAGGGCATCGTCGGAACTCAAAGATAATGAGCGAACGTCAGCTCTGTGTCCGGGAAGATCAAGCACATATAGGCGCGATGCCTCCGGAGGCCCTTCCTTAGACTTCGTTGGCTGAGGTATTGTATAGACCTCTAAAGCATTATTGGCCAACGCCATGAAAATCTGANAATATGCAATTAACACGAGAGCGGATGTATGCGAATAGATGGTTACCTGTGCCCCGCTTTTCGCAGTCCCATCGGTATCATTGAATGAAAAAGATCGAATCTTCCCGCTAGCTCTGACCACAAGATAGGGTGTGAAGAGATCAACCAAGTCGACACCACTGTCTTTATCAGCTTCGTCGTCCGACTGCACATCTTGTTGTTTTCCCTTGGCCTTCGCTTTCTCCTGGGCCCGCTTCTTGCGTCGCGCCTGCTTCTTCCGCACTTCCTCCTCTGTACGAATACGGAAGATCTCTACCGAACGGTCGTGAGATTGTACACCAAGATAAGGCAGTGTTGGATGGAAGACGATTTGAGCGACTCTATGCTGCGACGACAGTGGGAAAGTAGCAGCAGGGTATATGATTTTGACGACCTATATTCATTTTGGTAAGGCATGGGTGACTGTCTCAAACCAACCTACTTACCTCTCCTGTCTCCGTCTCCTTCGGCCCTGATCCCAGGATTTCATGATCAATCTTCCAAGCCTTCATTTCGCCCTCACCGCTGCCCGTGAAGAAGATATCCCCTTCTTTACTGAGGTCGAGCGACCAGACCTCGGCACGATGGGCCACAATAGTCTGGATGCAGTGCTGAGTTGACAGATCCCAAAGTTTCACGAATGTATCCTTGGACGAAGTGAGAATAAACCCTGCATTTGAGGCGGTAGAAGTAGAAGGCATTGACGAGGAGACATTGGAGAGGAACCGAATGGCGGTGATCTGGTCTCTGTGTCCGCGCAGTCTGGACATGCAAGGGTTAGTATGTGTATTGCAACACTCAGAGATGCACGCACCTGAAAAGCCCGGCTTCCCCTACTACGTCCCAGAGGATCAGGTCGGTGTCCTGAGATCCCGAAGCCAATCTACCGCCCGTCTCATCGAATGTAAGAGCTGTCACAGCCTTCTTGTGACCATTAAACGTAGCGATGACGGTCTGAGATGATGCGTTCCAGAGTCGGATAGAGCCATCCGCGTAACCGACTGCAAAGGTGTCCTTTTGCGGAGATCGGGTGATGCATGTTACCTCGGCTCTATGGCCAGTCTCGTGCCACATAGATACCTAGAGGACGTGATTTATGTACCACCCTGCATACTCAGAGAGACATACCATTTCGCCTCTTTTAACATCCCATACCAAGACGTCTTCCAGCGCAGGAACGAACGCGAGTCTGCCATCGTATACCGAGTTTGAGGAAGGGCTGCAGACAAGCCCAAAGGCCTATGGAGNTGTAAGGGGTACTGCTATGTCTGAAGGGGAGAAAACATACCTGGGTTGGGCCGTGTCTGAGATAACTCTGCACCATGACTGTGGGGACCGGCAAGGAGTCGAGAAAAATAGGGCTGCCTAATTGGGCACGACACACACGCGCGCCTCACGTTCGCGCGTTCGCGTCACGCTCTCTCACCAAACATGCTCCTCTACCAATCTGCACCAGAGGCCGCGACCAAGCTCCTTCAGTTTGTCAATGCATCGCCCACACCATTCCATGCGATCTACAATGCTTCTCTTCGCTTGGAAAAGGCCGGATTCAAGAAGGTGATTTGAGTCCGCTTGAAGCTCTCGCTCGCGCTGAGCGTCCGATATCTCACACGAGCAGCTTCGAGAGAAGGATAGTTGGGACTCTGAGCTTCAAGCCGGGGGAAAATATTATTACACCAGGTCGGTCGTTATGAACCTTTGCGCAAGGATTGGATGAACGTGACATCGCATACAGAAATCAGAGCTCGCTCTTAGCGTTCACTCTGCCGCAGAGGTGGCAACCTGGAACTGGAGTCTCCATCGTTGCAACCCATGTTGACAGTCCTAACCTTCGAGTAAGGCTCACCATAATCTTTCAATGCTCCTGTTTGCGATGTTGCGTCGTCAGGTCCGACCAATCTCCAAGCGTGAGAAGTCCGGCTACCTTCAAGTTGGTGTCGAGACGTATGGTGGGGGCATCTGGCATTCCTGGTTTGATCGAGACCTCTCCTTAGCAGGAAGGGTGGTCATCGCGGAGAAGAACTCTGGATTCACATCGAAGCTCATTAAGATCGACAGACCCCTTTTGCGGATACCCACTCTTGCCATTCATTGTGAGCACGTCTTACTCGCGTCATGTTGGCTTAACATAACGGTTCTAGCGTGGTCTAGTGGACAGAGGCGCTAGCGATAATTTTAAGTTCAATCAAGAAACAGAATTCGTGCCCATCCTTGGTCTTGCGGCTTCACAATTGAATACACCCGCCGGCGCTGCTACCAGTGAAGGCCGCGCTGTGCCTCAGCAGGCCAATTCGGCTTCTAGTATTCAAGCTAACCACCACTCTGCATTGTTATCTCTTCTGGCTGAAGAGCTCCAGGTGAAGCCCGACGAGATACACGATTTTGAACTGTACGTCGACCTTCTTCACCATTTGCTCGCAGAATTAATGAGCACGGCCTTCACAGGCAGCTCTACGATACCCAGCCAGCTGTCCTTGGTGGCTTGAATCAAGAGTTTATCTTCAGCCCTCGTATGGACAACCAGTTCTCATCGTACGTCCTCCTCAGCTTACAGTACGTGTATTCTTAATTTATAACTGTCATTGTAGTTTCAGCGCTCTTGAGGCCCTTGCGGAAGCCGCCTCTTCGGCGTCGTACTCTGCCCGCGAGGGTAACGTGAACTGCATCGCCCTGTTCAACCACGAGGAAATCGGTAGTGTATCTACCTCTGGCGCCGAATCCACCCTCGTCCCGTCTTTGTTGCAACGTCTTTCGCCTTCTCCTGACCTTCTGGCACAATCGATCTCGAAATCCTTCCTGATCTCTGCGGACATGGGCCATGCAATTCATCCTAACTATACAAGCAAGCACGAAGACAATCACACGCCACGTCTCAACGGCGGTGTTGTCATCAAGACAAACGCAAAGCAAAAATACGCCAGCGATGCCGTCGGCTCCTTCATCGTAAAGAAACTGATTGATAAGAAGGGCGGCTCGGTGCAGGAATACGAAATCAGGAATGATATGTGCGTTCGCTCGCTTTTCTTTCCTCGGTCAAACTGACCGTCTCCGTAGGGTATGTGGGAGCACTGTGGGTCCCATGCTGTCAAAGATTGGTGTCCGTGTTGTCGACGTCGGGAACGCGATGCTCTCTATGCACTCTGTCCGGGAGACAGCCGGTTCACAAGATGTCCAACATGCGATCGACTTGTTCCAGTCGTTCTTCGAGAACTTTGCGGGCTTGGACGCTCAGTTGAACCTAGATTAGACATGCACTCACTCCGTAGGAACTGCTGGAGGGTGTATGAAGGAATTGAACCTAGCTTTATGAGATTGCATCCGGGAGTCCAGTCACGCTCAGAGCAGATAGCAGAAATAATGTGCGAGCATGGAAGACTAGATAGCAGAACATACGGCGTGGATAAGTCTCGTAAACAGGCTATCGCTTCGCCCGCTTTTTTTGTGTTCCCTCTTCTTGCTCTTGGGTTTGAGTAGTCGCGCGAGGAGCGGAGGGCCCTGAGAGCAATGTTCGCTTCTTCGCTGTCCGTGTATAATGAGACAAAACCCATTCCCGCTCAGCTTCACTTTGCTCCATGGTGCCTTGTCGAATTTCATATGCTGAAAAAAGTCAGACGAGGCGTCTACGCGTAGAAGCTAACCACATACGCTTCATTTCGAACCTTGGTCCCACTTCTGCTAACTGAATCTCTTTGGGCGGGATTTTGACGAAGACGTGATGCCTGGAGATGACAGGGGTTAGCATCTGCAGGCAAATGAAGCTGGTTCGTGCAACTTGCCGGAATGAAATGAAGTCGTTCTCGGTAGAAAATGTCATGACACGCTTGCTATCTTCTTTTGGTACTGGGAAAAGGTATTTCAGACAATCGCGAACGCGCTGTCCGAGCTTTGACGTGAAATTTTCGAAGATAAGATGAGGGTATTGTTCGGACACCGTCGAGGACTGGTACGACGCGATGTCGTGCCGGAGGTTTACATTGTGGAGCGTGAGGTACAGTGTGGGACCATGGGGGAAGTGGGAGATGATCATGGCGTCTGGTGTTCGAGGATGTCAGGCTGGAGAAAGCAGTCTGGTGCGATATGACGCACCTGGTGTACCACGGTGTTCATGCAACACGATGAGATCCGTTATGTCGTTTGCCCTGCACGCCTCGGCTAACTCTTTTACGACGTAGTTTCCGCGATTAAGTCGGTGCGAATTTGGGAAAACGAGGCGCATTTCCTGCAGTAATACGCGTCAGTACGTCCCGACGTGAGAGCATCTCTCTACGAACTTTGGCGAACTGGAGAAGCTTGGAGCTTGGATCTCGCGACGTCGTGATGACAATCTTCGGATCTGATATTCCTGCCCTTGAGTACTCGTTGTCAACGTGGGTTGTGGGATCTAACGGCCTTATTAGTGTCGAGACCCTGATGTGCTTTGGCACGGAACGCACCCGTCTGAGCTTCGTCAAACGCAAGGTCCGTTGCCAAATCGTTTGCATCTTTCCTCAGCTCCGTAGGCAGGGCTTTTCCGGTGGCAAGGGCATTCTTCAACTGTTGCTTGCGCTCATATGTCTGGCGCTCTTGAGCCTCCAGAGACCTGGCGTAAACGTACTGACGACGTTCACGAGTTTGCCTACGAAGCTACGCTGGCATGAGTTATACATTTGGAACAAGAACATGCAGAGAATGCGTCTTTACCATGATTAGTTGGCTCGATGGTGATAGTGGTACGCTGATGCTAGAAGCAATTGAGAACTTGAAGATGCGCCAGGCATGGCATGAGCAGTTTGCAAAACCCTATGATTAGGGTTAAGGTCACCCTTGCTTCTAACTCGTGCAGTTTTTCAAGGTGTCGTCGATTCCGAGTCTAGGTAAACGAGCATAGCGATACTAATAAATTGAGCAGGGAGTATGTAGCATATATGACAAAGCATTACAAGAGGGACGAAAGGGGAATTATCAGAATATGCGGAGGTGGGTGATGTACGAAGGGCAACTAGTAAGTGTCTAAGATCAGGTCAGCGACAATATAAAAGTACAGAAGTAATAGCTAAGGATACAGTTGATCAGAAGTATTCATTTGTCGTGCTGCAACGCATGTCAGCATGAAGAAGTAACAGATGGTTGGAAGACAACTCACAATACTCGGTTGTCTAATTCGCGGATAGGTGAAACACCTGCTTTGGCGTACTCGGAAACGCGTTTCTCAAAGAAATTCGCCTTTCCTTGTAGAGAGATCATGTCCATAAAGTCGAAAGGATTCGTTGAATGGTATAGCTTTGGATTGCCGAGAGACATCAAAAGGCGATCTGCGACGAATTCGATATATTGCCGCATAAGAACGGCATTTATCCCTATGAGACCCACGGGTAGTGAATCTGTAAGTCTCAGTTAGCCAGAGGCTTCAGATGATGCCACAGACGAGATCACTACCTGTAAGAAAGTCCTGCTCTATTTCCACAGCTTCCTTGATTATGTCTCGGATAACGTCCGGATGAGGTCTTCGCCGGAGATGGGTCAACAGAAGGCAGGCAAAATCAGTGTGCATGCCCTCATCTCGGCTTATGAGTTCGTTTGAGAAGGTCAAGCCAGGCATGAGACCGCGTTTCTTCAACCAAAATATGGCAGCGAATGACCCGGAAAAGAATATGCCCTCTACAGCTGCAAACGCGACCAGTCGCTCCCCGAATGTGGACTTGTGATCGGATATCCAACGCAGGGCCCATTCCGCTTTCTGTTTGACCGAAGGAATAGTCTCGATAGCGTTGAAGAGAAAAAGTCTTTCTTGGGGGTCTGAGACATATGTGTCAATCAGTAGAGAGTATGTTTCAGAATGCACGTTTTCTATCATGATCTGAAATCCATAGAAACAACGGGCTTCGGCGGCTTGGACCTCGCTTGAAAATCGCTCAACAAGATTTTCGTTGACAATGCCATCCGAGGCAGCAAAGAAAGCCAACACATGGGATATGAAATGGCGTTCGTGGTCGTTCAGCCGACAGTGCCAGTCGTGCAGGTCGTTTGACAGGGTAATCTCTTCGGTCGTCCAGAAGGATGCTTGCGCATTCTTGTACATGCGCCAGATCTATATCCCCGTTGAACGCATGCACGCATGTACGATAGACCGATCCACTTACCTCATGATGTTGAATTGGAAAGAGCGTGAACCGATGTCTGGACTCTTTTAGCAATGGCTCCAGGTCTGAACCGGTCAGCCGTGAATAATGGTGAATTGGGATAGTAGGCAGGATCTCACGTTCAGGTAAATCAATGTCTCCGACAAAACGGTGTTCGTGGTCAATTACGCGTTCTTTGGCATCCGCTGGACCAGCTGGCACTTTCGAATTCGAAGCTGCCACGGCTTGTGGCTTTTCCATCCTGCTAGAGGAGAGTTGAAAGGGTGCAACCTATACGCATGGATATGGCAAGACTCACATATCGAGATAACAAGAAGATGAGTCAGGTCATGTACAGACACAGCTGGGTGACTTAAACATGGAGGTGTGGGGTGCTCCGAGACGCGAGTCAGCAGCGCTGCGGGCGCGGATCCGGTCGTCCGCTGCATAAGCCGTTAGCGTCACAAAACTTCCTTAAAAGGAAATCGTGGACGTATCCGTCGCGTTGAGCGCGTCAACAGACCACAACAACGCGCTCGCGTCGGTGTTGAAGTTTGCAAACACTCGTAACATTCTTAAGGCTCCGTCTGTTCACCCAGCTCCCTTCACTTCCAACCCTCATCTGCCCCACCAGGCCCGCCTATCATCTGGCATATATCCCCCATCTTATCATCTCATACTCACAAATGGCATCTACCCTCCGCGCTACCACGCCTGACCGCCGTGCGTCTCCCGAACCTACCCCTAGCAAAAAGGTGTGTGTATTTTCAGAGGGCGATATCCTCTACAGTGAGGCTCACGTCGACTTCGTAGGCCGCGGCGGCGATTGAGGCATTCACCCTCGATTCACCTGCGAAATCCAAGAAGATTGCTGCACCTGTGTTCGACGATGCGAAGCGATCGCATTCACCCGAGTCGGAAGGACAGGAGCCTGAAGTCGAAGACTTCCGTAAACGCTTTGTCGGCGATGTGAATTTGCCTGAAGGTAACATCGCTTCCGAGAGACGTGCTGGCCATCTGAGCTCATCGTCACTCAGATCAAGAGCCTCTGTTGCTTGAATCGAAGCGTCGATTTGTCCTGTTCCCTATCCAATATCATGAGGTGACTTGCTTGTTAACACTGAAGTAGCCGCTTTACTGATCGCCGATGTGAAATAGATTTGGCAGATGTACAAGAAGGCAGAGGCTTCCTTCTGGACCGCTGAGGAGATGGACCTCTCGAAGGATCTTCACGACTGGAATGAGCGTCTCAACGACAACGAGCGCCATTTCATCTCCCATGTCCTTGCCTTCTTCGCTGCATCGGATGGTATCGTCAACGAGAACCTTGTCGAGCGTTTCTCCAATGAAGTTCAAGCTGCTGAAGCGCGGTGCTTCTACGGATTCCAGATTATGATGGAGAACATCCACTCCGAGACCTACTCCCTCCTCATCGATACCTACATCAAGGATCCTCGTCAGCGCGAATACCTGTTCGATGCTGTAGAGACCATCCCTTGCGTGAAGAGGAAGGCCGACTGGGCCTTGCGCTGGATCTCTGACCGCCGCTCGGTCTTCGGTGAACGATTGGTTGCCTTCGCCGCTGTGGAGGGAATCTTCTTCTCTGGATCCTTTGCTTCGATCTTTTGGTTGAAGAAGCGTGGTCTCATGCCCGGCCTTACATTCTCCAACGAGTTGATCAGCCGCGACGAGGGTATGCACACCGACTTCGCGTGCTTGCTCTTCAGCCACCTGAAGAAGCGACCCCACCCTGACACTGTCCGCCACATTATCCTTGAGGCCGTCGTCATCGAGCAAGAGTTCCTCTCCGGTAAGCTCTTCCCTATATCTTGGTTCGACTGCTGCTGATCCTCTCGAAGATGCTTTGCCCGTCTCGCTCATCGGCATGAATGCTAAGCTGATGTGCCAGTACATCGAGTTCGTGGCCGACCGCCTGCTTGTTGCTCTCGGCTGCGAGAAGTATTACAACTCGACCAACCCCTTCGATTTCATGGACATGATCTCGCTGCAAGGGAAGACCAACTTCTTCGAGAAACGTGTATCCGACTACTCCAAGGCCGGAGTCAACACCACCTCCGAGCCAGGAGCGGCACCTTCGAATGGAAAGGTCTTGTAAGTCTTCGATATCTCATCGGCTGTATCTTCCAATGCTGACATGACGTTTGCAGCACCGTCGACGAGGATTTCTAGACGCATGCGGTGATGCCATGTAATTGTACCGTCTTCAGCATTGTACTGTCCGCCTCCTCGCTACCTCTCATTATATCCATGCTACCATCGCTGTGTCCTTTAGATTACATATTTATTGTATTGTATCATTGTCCCCAACTTAACGATGTCGTTCCTATGANTGGTCATCGCGGAAATCCCGACAAGTACCATAATACATTTAAGTAGATCNAGTGCCAGAAGAAAATGGGGGCCATGCCAGTGCATAGGTTTTTGGAAGTCTCGCCAAGTTCGGTTTTCTCGTTTCGACCATGGGATATATTTGAAGGAATGTCGGAAGACCATTATCTGCTCTTCTTCGATTCCTGTACAGCGTTGGCAGTCGCTGCCATGTCTTTCTGATCTTGCCTGTCTTCCATAAGAGACAAGACAATGTAACTGACGAGGACGAGGTTCGCCGCAACTATAGCAGTAATGGCAGAGTAGATGGAGTTACCTGTGGTACAATTTCAGCAGGCAAATGTAAAGAGCAAACCGGGTTGACGCACCGTTCCATAGATACTTATCGCTGAGGAAGTAAGAGCCTAGCGGAAGGATGCCAAGGGTGAGGCTGAAGATGATGAGCTTAATCAAGACGCCCCTGCAATGTATGTCCGCTTTTCGTGAGCAATATTTAGATATATATCGATAGAATGAAAAGCACCCTTGGTAAGCCTGGTCGGTCGCTTTCGCGACAACCGTTTGGGCACTCATTCGCGCTGCACTGGTCTCACTAAGAGAAGTACTGCTTCCGGTTGTCTGGATAATAGTCCTCGATGCTGGGGCGTCCTGTATAGTATGATTGCCAAGCAGCGGCTGAAGGGGCTATGAGGGTTCCGGAAGCACGAAGAGAGAGGACAACAGGCTCAGGGTTCAATGAATGAAAGGATGCTCCGAGCTCCGCACAGCGGTCACTTTACTACCTTTACGTTACCAACCTTCACACGCGTGCTATCATGCTGCGTCATACTATGCAGTATCGCGTCCGAACTTGCTGAAGCTCTGCTCTTGCTTCCTTCGCATCCAAGCGGATCAATTGATTATGGCTGTAAGTTTAGTGTCCTTGTCTCTTGCGAATTTGGAAGGCATCTACCCCATCCTTCACAGCAAACCCTGTCTACGGCGCAAGCTCGGGTCCGCAGACGGACAGACTACCGGTACTTCTTGACTTACCAGACACGCTGGTGAGTCATTCACAACTCTCCTCGAGCGTACCTTTTACAGTAGTGTATGCTTCTACTAGGAGCGATAATGACCAATACTCGCATGTCAATAACTCGGTTTATTACCATTTCTTTGACTCGATCGTCAACCAATACCTCGTCACCAACTGCAACCTGTCCCCACAGACATCGCCCCTAATCGGCCTTGTGGTTTCATCGTGGAGCCTATACTTTTCGCCTGTGTCCTTCCCAGAAAATTTGGAGTTAGCTTTGCGCGTTAACAAGCTTGGAAACAGTTCCGTGACGTATGAAGTTGGCGTGTTTCGGGGGGGCTCGCAGGAGCCTTCAGCAGTTGGGGGTTACACCCATGTCTTCGTGGAGCGTAACAGCAGGAAAAGCGCACCATTAGATGACACTACAAGAAAGGGACTGGAAAAACTGTTTGTAGTAACGTTGGATGACGGAGGCAGTGGCGACAATCCTACCTCCAAACTGTAGCCTGATACACCACTCATAGTACTTGGCTCCATACCATCGATCTTCCCAAATCGAGTACATGTACATAATCGGGGAACCGTACTTGGGGCGGCCTTGCGCCTGAGTCGAGGTAATGCCTTATAGGAACGAATCGAAAGCGCCTGCATCAATACGTATGTACATATGGCCGCCGCGGCGGGTTCAACACGACTCACTGCCACTCCACGGACCTTACCACCAGCAAGGCAGCAGGCAGCGCACCCGCAACAACACCAACGCACAACGTACACTTACAACGTCTCGGCGGTCTCAACAGCTTACCATTGCCACCTAAGAGTTGACATCTGGGAACAATATGCCCGAGCCCGAGACTATATCTTTCCCCACAGATCAAAAAGAGATTTCAACTCTTGACGACTCGAAAGAACAGCCCCCAAAACCGAACTATTCACTTCGTTGGCTAATTCCGAATTTATCACGCTCTGAATGGGATGGACTATGTGCATCAACGTGTTTCAAGCTGCTACTGTATCCTGCCTAGTATGTCCTTACATGACCGTCTGCTATTGCTTCCGGGTCTCAATTGCTCTCCCTGTCGCAGTCGGTCCACTGATTTCGAAGTCCACCGGAATTGGTTGGCAATAACGCACTCTCTGCCTCTTTCGAAATGGTATTATGATGTATGTAACCTTTCGCAACTGATGAAAGTCTAGTCTGACTTGGCCCAGAGAACTTCAGAATGGAGTGCGTCGCGAAGTCATCTTATGACGCCCGGGCACCTTTTGACACCACAACACCAGCTCTTGACTATCCTCCATTCTTTGCTTACTTCGAATGGATCCTATCCATACCAGCATCCTTCATTGACCCCGGTATAGTTGACTTGAACAATCTCAACTATGGGGCATGGAGCGTCGTTGTCTACCAGCGAACGACTGTCATCCTCTCCGAATTGGTGTTGGCTGCAGCACTGATCAGGTCGGTCTGATTTGGAAACTCATATAATCGGCTGATCCGACCCTTTTAGATTCGTTCGCGGCGCGGTTGATCCCCCGACACAGCGCATTCTCTCAGCGTCACTCTTTCTTCATCCTGGATTCCTAATCATTGACCACATTCACTTCCAATACAATGGCTTCCTCTTTGGAATATTGCTATTCTCAATCCTAATGGCCCGAAATGTAAGCCGCACTGGTCTCAAGAACATCGACGAGGCATCTCATTCCTACGCAGGGGAATCAATTGGGAAGCGGAATCTTGTTCGCCGTTCTACTCAATTTCAAACATATCTATATGTACATCGCGGTAAGTCGGGTCAGGAATACCGTCTATCTAACTGACGTCCTTGTCTTAGCCCGCATATTTCATCTATCTCCTGAGGGGATATTGCATGGCACCTCACGGCCAAATTCTTCCAACGCGATTCGTCTCCCTTGCAAATGGCGTTATATTCGTCTTTGTGGTCTCCCTTGGGCCATTCATATTCTTAGGACAGCTTCCGCAGCTGTTTTCTAGACTCTTCCCCTTTACACGTGGCCTAAACCATGCATATTGGGCGCCCAACGCGTGGGCGTTATTGACAGCCATCGATCGGGTCTTGTTGCAATGTGGGTCGACATAGCCTTCCCTTAGCAGGACCGACCTGAAGGATGTTATCTAGACACGAAGAAGTACGGTGGATCCTTTGCGCTCAATGACTCCGGAGTGACATCGACTTCAAGAGGTCTCGTCGGAGACACAGTGTTTGCCGTGGTGCCCAACATTAAGCCAATTCACACCTTCCTCATCACGGTTGCGTTCCAGTCGGTGAGAACAGCGAATTCTTATGATATGTATTAATACTGACCCACAAGGTCAGATCTTCCTCCTCAAGCTTTGGCGAAAGCCGACATACAAAGCCTTCCTCACAGTGCTCACACTATGCGGCTACACGTCGTACTTGTTTGGTTGGCATGTTCATGAGAAAGCTATCTTGCTCGTGCTGGTACCCCTGAGGTGAGGGCCATCGATTTTCGTCTTACAACTGTGCTTACCCTTTTGTTCTAGTTTGCTGGCGGCGGATAGCCATGCATTCTTCCGCACATTCGTTATAGCCAGTGTCGCGGGTATCGTTTCCTTGTTCCCTCTTCTCTTCACACCTGCAGGCGAGTTTGTTTTTTTGACTGCTTCTGGCGTCTGTAACTGACAATAAATAGAGCACGCCGTGGAGATTATCTATTCGACCCTTTGGGCGATCCTGGTCTTCATACCCCTTCACAAGCGCGTCTATGAGTACGTTTTGTGGACTCTGGTTTTCCCATCGAGCGTTCTATTTACACTGTACTCCCCAGGTTCCCGCGATCCCTATCCGGGGTAATCGTCAACACCTTGGAATTGCTTTATCTTGGCGGCTTCGTGCTGTTGCAAGCTTTCGTTATCTTGATGCCAGCTCTGTTGAAGACCTTTTATGGAACAGACGAAGGTGCAGCTGCGAAATGGGAGTTCCTGCCTTTGATGCTGACTAGTATTTATTGCGCCGTTGGCCTCGTCTGGGCATACATCCGGCTTTCTTTCTTGTTCCTGACCACTTAGCGGCACTGATCATTCCGGCCCTTTCTTTCTACCTGACTGTTTAGCACGGCTCCAATCTTTCTTGCTAAGATTGCTTTCCAGAGTAATGATATATGCTACGCATGTCAGATATGCGGACAGACTACATAGAGCTACAGTGGGTGTGACGTTCAAGTCTCGACGATCCCTTACTTCTTTGAAATGTGGACGACTAGGAAGCTGGTGAGAAGCTACCTCTTCTGAAATGAATTATTATACATACCATCCTCATCTTCCAAGACATGATCCAAGCCGACCTTTTGGCCTCGTGAATGTTTGGCACTGGCGCCCCAGACGACAGCACTGATAAAACGTTAAGGGACGGTCATTACGATGGTACTTATTACTTACTATTTCATTTGTTTCGCGATTTCTTTGTGGATTGAGTTAGAGAAATCTTCGATCGTACTCTTTCCTCGCCTCAAAACGACCGGCTGCGTATAATCTGGCGCTGCGCCTCGTGGTTTTGTATAGACGCGCACAAGGTCGAGGGCCTCCCACATCTTCTCGATAAGTTCATCGACATTGAGCCATTCTCCGGACGAGATAGGGACGCTGTGAGGGATTTTATAGAGGAGATCGAGCTCTTCGATGGAGATTGCATCGATCTTTGTGGGCTAGTTCAGGATCGTCAATTTCTGCTGGAGACGAATCAACACACCTTGTTCAATACCTGGAAAAGATGTCAGCCCCGGAACGTCACTCAGTAAATTTCAACTCACATATAGTGCCGGAATGTACACTCTGTTGCCCTCGATCACGTCCACGAGGTCATCAGCAGTCGCATTCGGCTGTCGAATGGCGATGTCGGCATTGTTAAGTTTGTATTCACTGCAGATGGCCTTGATCTCCTCATGGTCGATGTTTGTCAGAGGGACAGTGTTTGTGATAGCGATTCCACCCTTCTCTTTCCTTCGGACAAGGATGGCTGGAGGCTTCTTGTTTAGCCGAATACCAAATCCTTCCAATTCTCCCTCAATGATTTTCTTGTCGCCCAGGGGCTTTAAGACGTCCAGCACGATGAAAATGAGATTGCACGTGCGTGCAACTGCATAACTGCGTCACGTCTTATCCTAAGAATGGAGATGAGATCCTCTTACCGGCAATGACTAACAAAGTAATCAGTACAGGATAAGATGACAAAGAGGCGAGCGAGTACATACCCTGTCGACCTCTTCCACGACCGTCGTTTGCTCCCTCAATGATACCAGCTAAAAGCCAATTTCAGCCACAAGACCAGCAGTGGGATGCGGAACTAAGACTGACGCAAATCAAGAATCTGTATAGGTGCGCCGTGCACCTTGACTGTCCCCGGAACAGTCGTGAGAGTGGTGAAATCAATGGCAGAAACTTCCGAATGAGTCCCGGTTAGTTTGGACATTAGAGTTGACTACAACGCAGTGAGTTGAGATACCCAAAGAATACTGAAGACTCGTACCTTTCCAACGGATGGAAATCCTACGAACCCGACAGATGCTATACCTGTTCTTGCTACATCGAAACCAAGCCCTCCACCTCCGCCTCCGCCTCCAGAGGGCGAGATGAGCTCTCGTCGAAGCTTGGCGAGCTTGGCCTTGAGCTGCCCAAGATGGTAGCTCGTGGCCTTATTCTTTTGGGCTGTAGATCAGGGTCGTTAGTGGGTGGTTGGCAGCGGACGCGCCGAACACATACTCCTGGCCTGAAGTTGGTGAGCACAACATGATCACGACACCAAAAGGGCATCAGAAGGCCGTACCATCTCATCTTCGATTTCCTTCGTGTGGAACTGAGTTAGAAATGGCGAGAAGTGCTGCAGACGAGCGCACCTTTATTTTCTGTACGGTCGTCATTGTTGTGGGTGGGTGCAGAAGGCTGCAGATGCTCGAAAAGGAAATGCGCGAACTGCCACTGGCGGCTAGCAACTTGCAACCGACCTTCACCACGGTGACCGCCCCTGGTCGTGCCTCTCTCTTCTCCAACTCACTCGCCTTTCCTTTCACCACCGTTCACTGCCCCGTCGTCTCTCGAATGCGACTGGCTGGCCAGAACGCAGGAACAAGCGCACCACTACTGTCGACCGACACCTGCATTCTTTAAACACAACACTGCCCTTCGTCGACCATTGACCTGCCTTCACTATGTGTGGAGGCCCTGCATGGAAGCGAGAGATCGTTCCAGATCATAAGGTCTGTCTGCATGCTGTTTGTGACGCGAGGAAAGCTGACACCTTGTAGTTTGACTTTGTCGACACGCGAGAGTTCACAGACAATGGGTTCGGGATGCGCATGAAGTGAGTACGCTGTTCTCTCCATCGGTGGCCCACGTCCGTTTCTTCGACGTTCGTGCTATACTATATGCTCTCGAACCATGGGTGGTCTACCTCGAAGTCTTGAGGTTGCTACGGCTATGCTCGGGTTCAGCCCGCCTTTCAGCCGCATTGTACTCCTCCGCTCCCACGAAGGGTTCACTGACCTATAAATCTTTATACAGGTATCTCTGGCTCTACATCATCGTAATGAAGTCGTTCCTTGTCTATGTTTCCGATATCTTCACGGCTGTTACCATGTTGACGACCAAGTCCTGGTCGAATCAAATCTTCAACAGTTGTCCGAAGACAGAAGACAACGGCTGTGTGTTCATCCCCTTTGATGTTGGCAAGTGGCTATTCGTGGGATGTATCATCTTCTCTTTCCTCTTGGTGAGTCTATAACCTTCGCGCGGGCCTGAAACTAGGCTTAACTTCGTCTCAGCTTGCATACGAAGCCCGCAAATCCAAGAAGATCATTGCGAGCCGTGACATTTCTTACGCGTTCACCAATGTCATGGCCAATAACTATTACTCCCTGCGTACGTTATGATGTCTGTGATGCTCCGTCAAATATGAACTGTTACCTACAGGATCGTACGATCACTTCTGCTTCTTCAACCATATTTCGCAATCAACCAAGAAGAAGGATGATCTTACCTTCTTCGTCTTCTTCACATTCAAGAGTACGCGCTTTGCTTTTCGCCGTTGTGCTGTGATGACTGACTGTTTCCGAAGGTTGGAAGAGGTTGCTTCTGGCTGATGGCCCACGTCAAGCCATCAACGGTCTTACACTGTACGCTATCTACCTCGCCAAGAAAGATACCGGCAATTGGTACGACATCGGAAAGTACTTCGCGGGCAACACTTTCATCACCACTGCCCTCACCATTTCCACCCTCTTCACCGTCCTCGTATTTTGCGGTTCCATGTTACTCCTGATCGTTGCCGCCGTCTGCTACATCCCACTTCTTTGCTATATCCAGGGTAACTTGAAGGTACATAGTTTTTTGAGTCCATTCAATGTCCGATGCTGATCCCGTGACAGGAATACTGCTGCCACAAAGTCGATAAGGTAGCTATATACGTATATTCCAACCATTCAGCGCTGACCATCTTCATCTGTTTTAGCGTATCGCCGAAATTATCAAACGGCGCAACAAGCAGCGTTTGGCCAAGGCTGCTGCCCTTGCAAGGAAGGAGGCTGCTGGAGACTTCTCGCATCTCAAGAACAAGAAGGGCGAATTCATCCACCAACCTCTTCCGCAGCCGACCCTCCCGAATATATCTTTGGAGGATGATCAGGACGATATCGCCTCGATTCATAGTCGCGGACCTTCCCCCAGCAACTTCACCTCGACTGCGGGAGACCATTTCTATGCCGCTGACTACAAAGCACCGCTCGATTATCCATCAATGCCAGCTTACAACCAACCGTACCACCAAGATGGAAACTCTTACCCCCAGTTCAATCCATCAGCTGCGACCCTCGCTGATGAGCCGGCGTACGAGGATGACTATGGCAGCACGGCACACCTGGCCACAGGAGGTGCTCCGTATGCTCAACAGAGCGACAGCTCGCTTCCACATCCTCATCAAGGTGGTTATGTGGCCAACCCCTACGACGTGTATTCAGGAACTGCAGGAGGGCACTACCACGCTCAGCAACAGCAACACCAATACTTGCAGCATCCGCCAGATGACACGGGTCTCGCGTACGATGATCCCCATCAGTACTCGGATCATGTGGCTGGGCACCCAGCCGCCGCGCCCACGCCATACGGGCACCGGAGTCCCAGCCCTGGACAGCCAGCACCTCCTTACGGGGATGGTTATGGAGGCACGGGATTCCACGCAATGTAATTCTATCACTACTTGGTCTCTACGGATGCTTCAGACCTTTTCCCCCTCAGTCATCCGTCGCGCTTGTTACAGTATTTATTATTTCCCTCATCTTTTGGTTACATCTATCTCTCCATTAGTCCTGATTGCAAGCAATCAATGTTTCTCCCCGCGCCAGCCGACTGTTGGGAAGTTTGGCTCAACAATATCAACGTGCCATGGGTTGACGCCGGCGGCAAGCGCCGGCAGCACGCGCGGACGATAGATCGCTCCACAGATCTTACGGCGCCGAAGCCAAAAAGCGAACAGTACATTGAAAACCCCTGCGAGGAAGGGGCTCGTGCACCCTCCGTGGTAGACACTTGCTACTCTGAGGCTCAAGCACGCTTGGATGCAATCGTATGGAGTCGAGACGGACATAACGCAGTTAAGGAAAGTATTCAGAAATCGGGCGGTTGTCATTGTTACCCGCGCTGTGGTGCCCATCTTACTATGACGGAAGAGATCGAGATCCACTCGAAATTCAAATTGCTTGCGTTCAAGTTGAGGATACCGGTCTCTCTCTGCTCACCGCCAGCTCTGCTCGTCTGCGTCGTCTGCGACTGCTTTATCGCTGTATTCTTCATCCAAGCATTGCACAATCACCGTCTCTTTCTAGGTTTTACCAATTCATAGTCAGGCGGTAAGGCAGATTGGGCGCGTGCAGGGTCTTGTGATATGCGAGGAGACGAAACGGGGTGCACGTGTTGGGGCTTGTGGAGACAAGAAGAGGGTGGAATGTCTCCACCTGAGGCGCCTCTCCTGCCCAACGGATTAAAATTTCCTCACCCTTTCTCACCGCCGTTCCGACGTTCCGTCTGCCCGTCCGCTGGACTTCTGGTGGTATAAATGCTTGCCTTCTTCGTTTGTGGGCAGTCGCCTGCCTGCCTTCTCCCGATAGCTCCCAGCGCTTCGTCCCCCTCCTTCTCGTCCAGCTGACGCACTGAAACAAGGCCACTTCATTGTCCCACTTCCTTGCTTCCTGCTCTGCTATCATGTCTTACGAAGAGCCCAAGGACCCAGCGCGTTTCAAGCACGTCGAGTCGGACGTCCGCGATGCGCGCACTTCAAGCCCTTCAACTTTTGACGACGAGGTCACGTCGTATGAACCACGACTACGGGGTCGCAAGTTGACTGCCGTGCTCGCCTTTGTCGCAGGCACTGGCTTCACATTATTCGGGTGAGTACTCGATGAATAATCTCTCCGTGTATCGTACTCAACCTATGGCCATCGTCAGCTATGACCAGGGCGTCATGTCGGCCTTGCTCACTTCTCCTCAATGGGAGAAGACCTTCCCACAGACTGTCACTTCCGACGCGCATCCAAACCATGCGACTCTGCAGAGCTTCGTGGTCGCCATCTATGTGGGTGACTGGATTCTTGTTCACCTTTGTTGTTCTTATAATCCCACAGGAAATTGGATGCCTCGTCGGCGCCCTATCCAACCTTTGGATTGGAGACCGTCTGGGACGCCGAAAGACAATTGTCCTCGGCGGTATTATTATGATTATTGGCGCTATCCTGCAAACGACTTCCTTCAGCTACGCTCAGATGGTCGTCGCACGCGTGATAACTGGCCTTGGTAACGGCTTGAATGTGGGTACCTCGACAGGCTTCATCGCTGTACATTCGTTGACATGTAACTGGCATGCAGACGTCAACTGTGCCGTCATACCATGCGGAGTGCTCTTCTGCAGCGAAGCGTGGTAGTTTCATCATGATTGAAGGCAGTCTCATTACTTTCGGAATCATGATCTCGTAAGTCACCTGTTACTGCTTTCCTATCTGGTGACTGACGGGCGCACCTGCAGATACGTAAGTGTCAAGGAATTTGTAGCGGTGAAATACTAAGTAATTGCTTTGCCCTGCAGTGGATAGATTTTGCCTTGTAAGTCATCATACCTGCTTTTCGACGTACGCTTCACTAATCGTCGGGCGTTACACAGATTCTGGGTTCGAGGTTCATCGGCAGAATGGAGAGTCCCAATTTCTCTCCAAATCATCCTTGCTCTCGTGATGATCGCCGGTATCGGAATTGTACGTCGTATTTATATTTGCCAGGATTCAGTTTCGCTGACATCGGCAAACAGCTGCCAGAGTCTCCTCGCTGGCTTGTCAAGCAGGGTCGTGATGCGGAAGCCATTGCCGTCATCTCTGCCCTAGATGACAAGCCTCACACGGACCCCGAGGTTCGGCAACTATACCATGGGATCCGCGAGGCCGTCCTCGTCGAAGGTAGTGCAAGCGAAGCAAGCCTGAAAGAGTTGTTCCACGGCGGTCCGACGCAGAACTTCAGGCGAGCCGCATTGGGTGTCATTGTCCAGTGTTTCCAGCAAATCACCGGAATCAACATTATCACCTACTACGCCGTGCGTACCGTTTCGATTGACCCTACCCTACATCGAGTAATTTATGCGTCAATAGACCCTCCTTTTCGAGAGGTTGGGACTTGACGACGTCAAGTCTCGCATCATCGCTGCCTGCAATGGAACGGAATATTTCCTCGCCAGTCTGATTGCGATTGTCCTCATTGACCGCATCGGTCGTCGAAAACTCATGTTGTTTGGTGCTTTCGGCCAAACGCTGACCATGGTACTTCTGGCCATCTTGGGCAGCATCGATACCCCGGCTTGCCGCATTGTGTCGACGGTCCTCCTCTTCGTCTTCAACTCGTTCTTCGCAGTAGGCTGGCTAGGAATGACTTGGCTCTACGTGCGTATCCTGTCTATTCCCTGATCTAAGAACCTTTAGTGACAGTCCCGTTAGCCCGCCGAAATCGTCGGATTGCGCATCCGTGCACCAGCCAATGCACTGTCCACCGCTTCGAACTGGATCTTCAACTTCATGGTGGTCATGGTCACCGGACCGTCGTTCCAGAATATCAGCTGGAGGACCTATATCGGTATGCCTGTTTTTGACCTCGCATCATGCGCGAACTCTCAAACCTCTCTATAGTCTTCGCGTGCTTGAATGCACTACTCATACCCGTCGTATACCTCTTCTTCCCGGAGACCGCAGGCCGTTCCTTAGAAGGTCAGGATCCTGTCACTCCGACTCGACCGTTCAGTGATCTGACAACTTCTTACAGATATGGACCTCATTTTCGCCATTGCATACAAAGAGAATATCTCCCCAGTAAAAGTCTCGTTCCGCAAGGACCTGCCGCTCGCAGGCTCGCCCGAGGCGGACGAAATCCTGGGCGTCGACACCGCTGCTCGGAAAGAGCGCTCCGAGAAGCGGCTAGGCGACCACTCCCCATCCGCAGATGATCAATCCAAGTAGATAATGCTACTCACTGTATTATTAGCACTAAACGAATCCTCACGAATGTGTATATAATACGCAGAATTCCATCTACTTACTTACATATCCAAGATGCATGACAATGATCGCGCTAGGCTTTGGGTATGGATACCCTGGACTGGCGTTGGCGTTCTCGCTCGATCTCTGCCGTCGCACCCCGCCAAGGACGTCCCATCTGCTGTCTCTTTTTGTCGAAGGTTTTCGAGAGTTCAAGAGGGCCGAAGCGATGTGGAGGCCATACCAGCCACCGGAGCTTGGAGTCAACGAGGGATGCGGATATCTATCGAGTCTCAAGAATAAGGTGGGGGAGGTATTCCAGTCGAAGATGAAAACGCACAGGTCCAAAGTGGTTGCTGTCTTCAGAGTGGAACGGTTCGTCACCTTCTATCCAGATCTGCCCTTCTGTGAGGACAACTTCCTTCTCAGGATAGGGTGGAAGGGTTTTGACCTGACAGTGTCGGGTATGAGTATTACGCCGCTGCTCACCGTAGTAGTATGGGAATGCACGCACTGTGTCTCCCGGGAGTGCAATGATTCTCTTCACGAGCATCCTACCCTTCTGATGGGGTGACCTAGGGGAACATAATCCATAAACCGCGGACGCACTGCAATTGTGAAGAAGACGTACTGGAAAGCCACGACATCCCCTCGCTCGAGCTTCGGGTTCCAAAGAATGGAGAACCGGTCGAACACAGCGACGTCACTCCAATCTCCAATGTCCGGATTCAACGTAGGCTACCTGACAGGTGCATTTAGAACATAGAATTAAGACGGTCACATAATCATAAATGAACGGACTTGCATGCTCTTTCCGGTGACTTGCATGAGGGTGTACCCGCTCTTGGTGAAGACGATGCCGATGGGCAACCAGTAGAGCGCCCCGGTGATCCATTTTATAGGCGGCCTAGTGCCTGTGAATTGTCGCCATTGTGTTCTTGCTTTGGAAAACACTTTCCATAGACGCATTACTGCTAAGAAAGTTGGAGTTGGAAGACTGGTCGCGGTATATATATATAAGGGTCGAGCTCAAGAGGCGTGGTTTATTACGCGACGCGCCGCGACTCCTCCACGCGGCAATCGACGGGCCGGCCTTCCCGATACCTTCGAGAAACTAGGGAGAGATATTTGGTTGCGATATTTGGAATGCACCCCCGACTTCTACTGAGCATACAGGTATAGACATCACAGAGGCTAACGCAATATATCTGCTCTAACACTGGCCAGGATCCAAAATGCCTACGATTGACAAGCTCCCTGACTACTCATTCCATAACAAAGAACACCTCTTTAGCCAGCGCAATGCCAAGAGCGCGAATCACAGACACGATAGTTGCACGAGTGCTCTTCCTACTCCAGTCGGGAGACATCCGAATGGGCATAGCAGTGGGTCGCCCTCCGTCGCCAATATAGACAGCGTAGATCTGCTTTAAATCCGCATTTGGGGGAAGCTCAGGTTCTGGGTTGGCATCTGCGTCGGCTGATCCATGTCAGGAAATTGAATAGTATCCAGGAGCTTGGATGCGTACCTTCAGACGTTATTGAAGCGGGACCTGTTATGGAATGTTCCGGGTGTGCGAAGCAGGCATATCTATGCACGTCCAGAAGACGCTTGCAGTCTGTAAGTGGATGCCAGCTGAATTCTTCCTGCGGTCGACGGTCAACAATTGACGCGTTGATACAGGAGGACAACATACCGGGTCAGCTAGATACGAGGGTGAGTATTCTCCTTTATAACGCATCTTCTGGCAAGTGTGGATGTAGAATCCTATGCCGATAACGCAATGAAATCACGACAAGTGGATTGAGACCAGCCTCAGACGTACCCATATATAACCAGCCCATCTGCGGTACACCAGCGTCGTGGATTTCCCTCGCAAGTGCAGCTTCACGCAACGCACTCAGCTTGATAAGGGTCAGTCACAGAACTCGCCCCAAACATGCGAAATTCAGAACTCACTTTTCCTAGCGAGTAGTGTTCGTAACTCTTTTCCCACATGAAGTACACGCTCGACACGCAGTTTGGCAAGATATCGATGACGCCCATGGCTATGAGTTTGCCATTGAGCCGGTACAGTTGATGGTAGGCACCGTACTCCGTCGGTAGATGGGCAGGACGTGGTCGCGCGTATGAGATTGGTTCTCGCTGCAGAGGTTGGGCATGAAGCTACGTAGGTCGACTGTAGATCACTGTTTTTCACTCACACGAAGAGGGGATTCGATGAGAAACGATTTGAAACCGCTACGACGAACGTGTTCTCGCTTGTGGATATTAGCCTCGTAGCTTTCGTACAGAGCAAACTTTTCTTCCGTGAAGCTAGAGGGCTCGAGAGTAACCTACAGATCCTGCAATTCAAGGAAGCTGTCATCTGGCAGACGCTTCTTGTCTTACCTCAAATTCTTGAGCTGTTTCGGCTTCCGGTTTTGACAAGAATTGTCGCTCAGAAGCGTGGATGGAGGAGACAAATGAAGGTGCCGATGATGACCCCTTGTTGGATTGACGATCTACCTTCTTCCTGGGGGGGACATGTGGTTCAACAAGAGTGCCTCTGGAAAAAACCACGGATGAGAGCATACCCCTTATGATCGCTTCCTCTGCCTTTGATCTCCTTCTCTTCGACGGTACATACGTAGCGGTTCCATCTACAGCCGAAGAAGTCACCGTCTAGTCGACCTACAGACGGTGAGGTGCACAAAGTTACCTATTTATGAGCTTCCTCTGCGATTTTGAAGGCTTGAATTCAAGTGCGTCCAGCCTAGTAAGAGCGCACGAGTGAGTTCTTCCGGTAAGCATCAGATGCCTAACGGCCATACTTTATGATGTACTGGGGGCAGCACGAACGTTTCAGATCCGGCTTGTAGCAATACGTTCCCGACCTCCTCCACCCGCGGTCAATCATCTTCTGGTATACCTGCATGTCGGTCAGTGGGCATCCATGGTACATTATACCGGAGTACCAGCCTCGCAGGATAGCTGCACTGGCACTAGGGTCGCTTCCATGACGTTGGTCTTCTCGTCGCTTCTCCTTCCTGGCGGAGAGCAATAGCCACACGTCGACGCCGACGGACCTAGTGGCTGTATTATGGAAGGAATAGCAGACATGTCGTTCCAACCAGCGACGCGGTGTCTTGTTGTCCGAGTGCTATAGAGTTCAAGCTCAAGTTCGTGATGAAGTGTAGGAAATGATGGGCGTCTATTCCAAGTAATTGGGCGCTTACACCATGACGCTTACCAGTACAAGATCTGGTGTACCGCACCCGTTTGTCTAATCGTACAATAGCTATTATATATGATCCAGATCTAGAAAGAATGCTGTAGAGTACATGTGCAAGTCAGAATGAATGTGAACCAAGCCAGCGTCCCGTAACAGTCATGAACCATGATAAGAAACGTCGTATGCCAGTAAGCCGCTGCCTAACCCCATCCATCCCACCGACCAAACCTCCGAAACTCCTTCAGCAAACAGTCGCGACTCTCCTTCTTCTCCTTCTCCTTATCTGCCTCCTTCCCTTTCCCCTTGTCCAACCTGCTTGCGTACGAGGAACCGCTGCCGGATCTATGCCTCGGCATGTTGTGGCTTCTGATACTGGGTGCTGGAGCAGATGTCGGCGATGTGGGAACACCAGAACGAGTGGATGATGTCTGAGTGGATGATGTCGCAGAATTTGGCAAGGCCAGCCGATACCACCCCCCTGTATACGTGAGAGCTACGAGCTGATACTCGACGGCCGGCGCCGCGTCAGATCTAGGGTTGCTCTCGTCCGTAGGGACATCGATCCAGCCAACGGTGCATTTCTCCTCCTCTACTTGCTCAGTGTCGTTGTTACGTCGAGAGGTCTGCTGAGACAGAGAGATATGTGACGATTGTGTTGGTATCCGAAATTGAGCGTAGGACCACTCGGATTCAAAATACTTGGGCAAAGGCAGATACGATGTCAACGAGGACAGTGTTGATTGGCGATTCCTGCATGATGTCGTTCACCGGAGTAGACTCGAGTGGAATTTCATGTACTCACGATGTCCCAGAACCAATCGTCAGAGCAAATATGTGTATCGTGCCTTTGTCACTCCAGACACAGATTTCGCTTTCATCAGGACGAAATGCGACCCCGTATATTTCAGCCTGGTCGGAACCTCTCCGCAACTCCCGGATCTGCTTCCCTGTTGCTGTATCCCATATTCGAACCAGCGTGCCGCGCAAAGACGTAGTTGCTAGTAAGCGCCCGGAGGGAGGAACGGCCAAGGTCGTAAGGGCTGTATTGTGCGCCACAATGATTGTCTGGGAATGCTTCCCTGCCGCTGCAGATATTGTTCGTTGGGGCGGAGCAGGTGGTGGTTCGGCTGATTCTGGAGGTCGACAAGGTGGAAGGTGGATGAGTTGTACGTGCCCCGTCTGGCGCCCGGGTATTGCAAGCAGTGTGGCGGATGTGCCAGTCGCGAGGGTTAGCAGTCCTGTAGGTCGGGACAGTGAGATCTAGTCTTCTTTCAGATGGCAGGGGCATCCAAATGAAGGAGAACTTCCTGACATCCAGTGATTGTGGCATACCTCTCGGATTATCGCAGGTGTCCCACTCCGCGTACCTGGTCACGGCCTTCCCAACCTCAAAGGCCACCACCCGTCTCCTTAGAGCCACAGCGAGCCATCCACGACGGCATGCCAACCCCCGAACCTTCTCCCTAAACTCAAGTTCTGCGACTTCTTGGCCTGTGACTTCATCCCAGAGGATGACTTTGTTTGGTGGGTAGCGGGGACTTCTGCCGCCGCCGAGCAGAAAGAGGAGCGAAGACGTGTGCAACGGGACTACAGCTGCGAGGGTGCCTCCTGTGACCTCTGTTTTGACGATTGGATACTACAGAGCGTTAGAAACGGCAGCAAAGACGTACCGTGCTTCCTGAGGAGTTGGAGAGGGTATGTCCTATAGATGGCAAAGCCCGCGGGCGTCGATGTCGTGAATATGCGGCAATCCGAGTCCAATCTGATATCAAACAACAAGACAGGATTAGTGGGAGTTATAGAATGTCGAGCGAGATTCATTTGTGGTATAACGCGCGAGACAGGGCCGCGCAGAGGCTCCTTGGGTCTGCAGGTGCTAAAGCAGCACTCTGACCGAGTTGGCGGCAAAGTCCATGCTTGTCGCGTGCTTCCCACAGCCACAACGGAGCACTTTGAGCTCGCCATGCGTCGCGTCATGTACACACCATTTCCTAGCAACAAGCGAAGTAGTGAAAACAGCCAGGGAGCATAGGTATACAATTCAACGCATAGAATACAGGTCAGACAGTCCTATCCCAATGAAAGATATCCCCTCCATGTACATAATCCAGTTAATCTGTCCTTCCATAAACCCTCGTACATTGCTCTCTCGTTCACCGAGCGCGCCCAAATCCAACAGCATCCACCTGTCCACGCGTGGGGGTTGAGTATGCTCCTCCAGCGATGCTTCCCGGGTAATTTGACGTGGCTGGGGCCTGGGAACGGGGAGTTGCACCGGGATTCCAGGATTTAGGAGGTCGCAAATCGACGTTCGCCAGCTGCTGCCTCGCAGCCTTGAATTCTTGTTCCTCCATCTGATTCTGCGCCAGCAGGGCAGCCTTCAATTCAGCCTGCCTCTGCAGCTCGGCCTCGGATTCGTCCGACAAATAATCCGTAAACCCTCCGTCTGACGTTACAGTGCCATCGCTGCCTACATATGACTGCGCATCGGAGTGCGAGTCACCGCTCCCGCTGCTGTTGGAAGAACCGGACACGCTCATCGCCGCAAAGTCGATGTCCAGACTTGACCGCTTGGTGCTGCGGGTGCGAACGGCTGCGACGGTGTTGTTGCGCTCCAGCGTGCGCGAGCTCACTTGCGGGAGCGAGGCGCTGTTTCCACTGGGTGTCGCATCAGTAACAGATGCGCGGCGACGCAGCTGCGGGGTGCTGTCGGCTCCGGCCTTGGCGGACGTCGTGGTAACTTTGACAGTCGACACTGAAGGTCGACGATCGGAGCTGCGATGTGGGTTGGGGCCGTCGAGTTCGATGTTTCGACGAAGAGGCGATGGTGTATTGGGGGAATCGACAAGCTTGTCCCCATGTTCAAGGTTCGATTGGCGCCGCGAATGGCCCTGGTCAACAGGAGATGTGTTTGCCGGAGGCGGACTGCCTTTTACACCTGGGCCACGAGGGGTGGTGCTCAGAAGGGAGTTCGCCACTTCTTTCGGACTGCCTCCGGAGCGTGTCTTGCCTGGGCCTGGAATAGTCAAGGGCTGTGTCCTAGCAGATGTGGCAGCTGCTCGGGTAGGTACCGCTCCAGAACTGCTTCTCCGATCAAGAGCAGGGGCTTGAAGGGGAGGAGAAGTAGCCTTTCCGCCACCGGTTGGATGTCCGATGGACGGAGGCGCTCGAGACGGGACCGCGATATTGAGGCTCTCGAGCAATGCCTTGACTTCAGATGGTATAGATATGTGGTGCACCGCAGTGACCGCAGGCCAGTCCGCAGGTGGGATGAGTCGATTCTCGCCTGTGCTGGGGGGACGACAGCAGCCGGGCCACCCGGGATTTTGATAACCTGCAAGTTTCTGTGGCGGGTTTGTCTTTGCCCACTGGAAATGATTGCTGAAGACGACTGTACATCACGGACAGAAAGTGAACGTACCTTGCAGTATCCGCAGCCGTTGAATGTCTGGACTGTGTGACGCCACGGCTATCAGGGCCATGCACACACGGGTGATTGTGAGACACACCTTCGGCATTCTTGATAAAGACAACGTCGTGGCGAGGATGGAGAGCTCTATTGTGGCACACATCTTGTTTATGGGGACATCTGGAGACAAGATCAGGTCAGACGGGGGTGGGAGGCGCTGTGTGAGAGAAAGCAGAGACCTTGCAGTGCTGGGCTTAAAGACCTTGCACATGGGGCAAACACCCGTGGCCTGATCGATGGAGCCGTAGGCGTAGCACATTGGAAACGAGTGAAGGGAACCAAGAAGATACAAGGGAGTATATAAGGAGGACAGAGACAAGGGCAGAGAAGGGGGGTATAATGGTGTTTATCCCAAGAAAGAACAGGATGAGCGCGGAGAAGACAGATCCGACATGTGGTTCCTTGGGGTCTACTGATCGGTCTGGTTTAGGCGGCATTGGTGTCTTGTACTGGGAAAAAGTGAAGCGATAGAGGGAGAAGAGCTCCGGTTCGCGAGCGGGGTGTATCTACACTGAACGAGGGTGAACAGCGCTGTACAGACGTAACTTTCCTGAATCCCAACAGCCCTCCGACATGAGGCAGGCAATCACCCTCTCGCCAAAAATAGTAAATACCACTCGTCCCCGGCGCTACTCTCGGCCCGGCGATCCCCGAAGATAGTCCCGTGGGACCGTCTGTCTAATGACGACACTCTTGTTCTCCCGCCCCGCTTACCTCCTCCCACCACCATGGGCAAGTCGCAGAGCAAGCTATCCCCCGAGCAGCTTGCAGACCTCCAGAAGAACACCTACTGTAGGTCTCCTCTTCCTCTCTCCTCTGCCTTCCCCATTTACGTCTAGCTCAGTTGACAAACGCGAGTTGCAGCAATGGTCCGTTCCATCTCCTCTTGCCTTTCCGCACGTCGGTTGATCTTCGCCCAGGTACAAGGGCTTTCTCAAGGACTGCCCCTCAGGCCAGCTCGATAAGACCGAGTTTAGCCGGATATACAAACAATTCTTCCCCTTTGGCGACCCCGGCGAGTTTGCCGACTATGTCTTTGACGTCTTTGACGAGAACAAGAACGGCACGATCGACTTCAAGGAGTTCATATGTGCTCTGAGTGTTACAAGTAGGGGGCGATTGGATGAGAAGCTGAAATGTGCGTCGCCCGTCTGACACATCGCTGTGGCCCACCTTACCCCGCCACGCTCTTCCAGGGGCATTCCAGCTGTACGACATAGACAAGGACGGCACGATCACATACCAAGAGATGCTCCAGATTGTCCAGTCAATATACAAAATGACGGGCCAGATGGTCAAGTTGCCACCGGACGAGGACACACCTGAAAAGGTAGCGTGCAAACCTGTGCTTGCCAAGCACATGCTCACCTGCTTGCAGCGCGTGGACAAGATATTCCGCAATATGGACCGAGACAAGGATGCAAAGCTGACATATGACGAGTTTGTGGAGGGGAGCAAGCAGGATCCAACGATCGTGCAGGTGAGCTGCACCCCATTCCTGCTAGATTGTCCCTCATTGTCATTCGTTCAGGCACTATCGCTGTATGATGGCTTGGTATAGCCCGGTGTATTAGGAATACAGGTATGTCACCCTGCTTACCTGTCTCTCCGCCTCGTCTAACTCAGTCTGACGCAGTAACAACTGTACCATATATGTGTTGATTTGCACTAGACCTTACCTCCTGTTGTGCTTCTGCTTGTTTTCCGCAGCCGCTTTCTTGATGAGCTAACGTTGGTGTTTGTATGTATGGTGAAGGACGGACACAGTTGCACATACAAGCGCCAAGTATCCAGTTGTCTCGAACATTCCTGTCCAATGGCTATTACTACGATTTAGGGGCTCTGCCGTATTTTTGAAGGATTCTGGTCTCTACATCATCGCCAATCCAATTATGAAGTCCTTCTGAGAACTGGAGGTTATCGCATTCTGCCTTGAAGAGCTTATTGTAGTCTTGAGGCTGTCCAGGTTGCGCTGTTGCTGCGGCGAACGGAGAGGCAGTCATGTCACGAGAAGAATCGGCCGCTGTAAGGCAGACCGCTATAATTAGCTTCTGGCGTCAAAAGAGGAGACGGGACAGGAGACGCACCATTATCGCCACCCAAAATTATGCGGTACAACCCATTCAAACCAAAGAAATTCAGAAAGTACCATGACAGGGAGGACACCCATCTCACGTCCATGTCGGGTGTATCGATTCCACGCTGCAGCATGGACTTGAATCCCAAAGTCAGCGGGAATGGCAGTTTGACTAGATGAGGGTAACAGTCAGTGCTTGAGCAGGGCGTGAAGCAGGCATGACGCACTGAGAACAAAGCCTTGGAAGAAGAAGTTTATCCATCCCATGATAACCATTTGGGGGACCATCATGACCATCTGCGTCTTCATGCCGGCCATCATACCGTCCATGGCCGCCGGGTCCGTGAGGGGGTTCGGGGGCGCAGAAGGAGCATCTTTCTTCGGGGCGCCGTCTTTCAGGTAGAAACCGTCGGTATATGCTTTCGATAGAGATTGAGAGATTGATCTGTAATACGTGAAGGGTATTGGCGAGTTGGCAGAAGTCGCTCGGAGAACCTGGGAACGCGCAAGGGCACGTCTAGAATAGCACATGAGCGATGTCCCAGTAGAAATGATCAGGTTGCGTACTGTTCGCGGATGGCTGCTCTGGGCAGTTTCTTGGGAGAAGATTGGAGCAAAATAACCACATAATGTCTAAGGATGCCGACAAGAATCTACAGGTTCTTCAGCATTCACCCAGAACGCGTACGCCAGCGCAAGCGAATATGCTCACCATAACCAACGTAATAGGGAACAAAACCCAGTCCCGAATCTGGGGGTCCAGGTATAGCGACATGCTAGAGTATGTCAGCTACATTTCAAGGGCGGTGTGTTTAAACAACGCTCACCTGGGAGCCGGAGACATGTTGGCTCGCTGTTGCGCTATGATGGAATTGTAGACGCGAGGGACAAGCTGCAGCGATCGGAATCTGCCGAGGTACCGGCCCCGCAACGCGTGCCGCAGTCACGGCACCGGGCAAACACCTTGCGCCAAGTTTGCTCAGATCTTGGTTCTGTATACTTATTTCCATCGACCTAAGCCCTCTCTTCATCGACAACAATGGCGGACCTTTTATCACACGTCAGGTCTCTAGTAGGCACCTCTGGAGAGCATTCCGAGGACAGACACGCCGTAGACCTGTGGAATAGGTGAGATGCATACGGATCGACCGCGACCTAACTGTAAACGATCTGTCATAGTTTTTCTTTTTCAGGCCAGGGTGATCTACCTTTCTCTCCCTGAGCTTTGAATGTCCCCATCCTTACTCTGCGCATAACTCCAGAGACAACCCTCGAAGACACGGTAGTGGAAGACGAGTGGACAGATTATGACTCTGTTCTCGATGTCTATCGCTCTCCTTCTTCGCTTCCCGTTAGCCACTCGGGAACTCTTGTATCTAGACTTCTTTCGTACGTTCTCTCTCTGCGATATATTTACGCCTTGTATCACGCTCAACGAACTTAGAAAGCCGCATGTGCCGTTAGATGCGCTCTCCGCTTTACTCTCCTCTTCCAAGCCATCAGAATCTATCTCGGAAGAGTTGACGGACATGATTGGCTTCGACGACATGGACCTTGTGCTCGAGATCCTGGCCGAGCGATCTTCTGTCGCTAAAGATGTAAGACAAAATCGGCCCTACATTCTTTCTGTGTCCATTGCATGAGCTAATTCCATGCCAAGCTTGGTCTTGCGATAGCACATGGTGGTAGTGGTGCCGGCCGAGAGGTTACCAACGGTAATGTCTTCTTGTGCCAGGCAGCGTGGATGTGGGAGTTGATGAATGCCGGTCACAGGCTCCCAGAGTTATGCTATTGACCCGGATGATGCAAGAAGGCGAATGGAGGAGCAGTTTCGAGCTACTGCTGCTCGTCCTCTATTCACTGCAGAACAGGTGCGTAATGCTTCCAGATATTCAGCTGGACAAATGCCAACGCAGGCGCGTAGCAAGCGGCTCCCGAATACTTTCCTCATGTCTATAGCTCGAGTTCAATTGTACAAGGCAACGTGCTGTCACAGTTCGGGAGCAAATACATGCTTCCTTTGGGCACATCACGAGAAATGAAAGAGGTCCGTGAAATGGGTTTGTGCTAGAAGCTGCAACTCACCATTCACACAGACGTATGAAGAGGTCGTCATTCCGCCTAGCAAACCCGTACCTCCACGGGTGTCCGAACGACTGATAACTGTAGCCGAACTCGACCCTCTCGCGAGAGGTGCCTTTCCTGTGCGCCATCTACCATTCATTCCGACAGAGCAGTCTTCTGATGAAGGCACAGTCATACAAAACTCTGAACAGAATACAGTCGATCATATATCCCACGGCCTATGGGTCGAACGAGAACATCCTCGTGTGTGGTAAGTGCAGCTAACCTTGTCATACCTGTTCTGAAGCTTATATGATCTATCAAGCCCCGACCGGTGCGGTGCGTGAGTCGTTGAAACATTCACAGAAAAGATACTGAGATTCTGCATCCAGGGTAAAACTGACGTCGCCATGCTAACCGTCCTTCGCGTCCTGGACCAACACAGGTCCTCATCCTCATCCTCGTCACAATCAATTGCATCAACCATTAGACGAGACGACTTCAAGATCATTTACGTGTTGGTGAACATCACTCGACGTCAAGTATACGATTTCACACTAGAGTTACAGGGCTCCAATGAAAGCGCTAGCTGCGGAAATTGTTCGGAAGCTCGGAAAACGTCTGCAGTGGCTAAACATACGTGTCCGGGAACTGACAGGAGATATGCAACTGACCAAGGCCGAGATTGCCGAGACACAAATTATCGTCACGACTCCTGAAAAGTGGGACGTTGTGACGCGGAAGCCTACTGGAGAAGGCGAGATCGCTTCAGTAAATCAATCTATATTCATCTCGAAACACGGCGATTTCTCATGGCTTGTAGAAAGTGAAACTCCTCATCATCGATGAGGTTCACCTTCTGAATGAAGAGCGTGGTGCGGTCATTGAGACGATCGTCGCACGAACATTACGACAGGTGAGTACATAGCCATGTACGTAGCAGTCATAGCGGTTTAACGAGTCTTCCCAGGTCGAGTATACCCAATCCGTTATCCGCATAGTCGGACTGAGCGCCACTCTGCCCAATTATGTCGATGTTGCCGATTTTCTGAGGTATCTATACATGCAACCCAGGGTTCCCTCCGGTTCTCACGCGAGTTCTTCAGTGTATCCCACCAAACAGGACTTTTCTACTTCGATTCATCTTTCAGGCCAGTCCCCTTGGAGCAGCATTTCATTGGTGTGAAAGGCAAACCCAATAGCCCTACATCTCGAAAGAATCTGGATCAGGTAACCTACGACAAGGTGGCAGAACTTGTTCAGCAGGGCCATCAGGTCATGATTTTTGTTCATGCTCGGAAAGAGACCGTCAAGGCCGCCCAAGCCCTACGAGAAGCAGCTCTCGCAGAGGGCACCCTCGACGACTTCAGCTGTCAAGAGCACCCCTCGTTCTCCTTCTTCCGCCAAGATATTGGCAAATCTAGAAACAAAGAGATGAAGCAGTTATTCGACGATGGGTTTGGTATCCATCATGCGGGCATGCTGCGATCGGACAGGAACATGATGGAAAGAATGTTCGATGCTCGGGCCATCAAGGTATGGGTTCTCTGCGTCGAGACTTCGCTGGTCTTGACACGGCACTAGGTTTTATGCTGTACTGCGACGCTTGCGTGGGGTGTCAACTTGCCTGCGCATGCTGGTAAACTCTTCCATTACAGATGCGGTCTTCTTGGTTCACTATTCTTCTACAGTGATCATCAAGGGTACTCAGGTTTATGATAGCTCTAAAGGTAGTTTCGTGGATCTATCGGTTTTGGATGTGCTCCAAGTCTTCGGCCGAGCTGGAAGGCCTGGATTGGAAGACAGTGGCGAAGGCTACATCTGCACTACTGATGATAAACTCACCCACTACCTCGATGCCGTCATGTCTCAGGTGAGTTACTCACCTTTCCAATGCAGCGTTCTCTCATCTATTTTTCTTAGAACCCAATAGAGTCGCAGTAAGTCGATGCGATGTTAGCAGGAAGGTCGAACTGGTCTAACCAATTGACAGGTTCAAATCAGGAATGATCGACTCTTTGAACGCAGAGATCTCTCTCGGCACCGTCAGCAACGTCGCGGAGGCGACTCAATGGCTAGGCTACACGTACTTATACGTCCGCATGCGTAAAAACCCCTTCGTTTATGGTATGTTTTCTTACAGCGTGCCTTCGAAGTCTACTGATGGTCTTATCTATCGTCAGGCATGTCTCGCGACGAACCCGCGAAGGATCCAAACTTGGTCGACACGCGAAGGACACTCATCAAGAATGCCGCCCGATCGCTTGAAAAGGCCCGCATGGTTAACATGACTGGCCCCGAAGGCGATATACTGTCGGTCACAGATCTTGGTAGGATCGCAGCCAAGTATTATATCCGGCACGCATCCATAGAGAAGTTTAACGAGTTGTTCCGACCGCGGATGACAGAAGCTGACGTTTTGACTATGCTGAGCTGGAGCACCGAAGTAAGCGTTCCATCCATGTTGGGAGATCTTTTCATACTTATGTTTGTCAGTTCGACCAAATCCAAATCAGAGAAACGGAAATCGAAGAACTCAAGCAGCTGATAGAAATCATACCTTGCGAAGTGAAGGTAAGGTGTCTCATCTGCTCTAGATACAACTTTGGAAACTCATGTCAACAAGGGAGTCGATACTAGTCAAGACAAAGTGAACATCCTACTTCAAGGGTCCATATCTCGGTACTTCCCAGAAGACTTCGCCCTAGTATCGGACATGGCTTACGTCGCTCAAAACGCGGGTCGTATCATCCGAGCATTGCTGGAGATTGCGATCAGTCGCAAGTGGGCCGATGTAAGCGCCGTGCTAATGGGTCTGAGCAAGGCCATTGAGAAGCGATTATGGCCTTTCGATCAACCTCTCAAACAATTCGAACTGAAGCAAGACGTCTTCTACGGTCTTGAGCAGTGGGCAGACAACTATTCGGTGGCTGAACTAGCGAATATGACGGCTGCGGAGCTGGGAAAGCTTGTTCATCTCAACGAGCGACATGGACAGGCGATACTCGATGCGGCCAAGCAATTCCCGACGGTCGAAATCCAGTATGAACTCAAGCCTCTCGGTTCTGACGTGCTCAAAATTGCTGTCAAAGTCATTCGGTCATTCAACTGGAATTCAAGACTGCATGGGTCTGTCGAACCATTTTGGCTATGGGTTGAGGACCACGAAGGGGCATCGATTCTACAGATGTCGCACCTTCTCTTCAGACAAACAACGGATGTCCTCCATGTCGATTTCATCATCGCCATCCCCGCCTCCCAACCACCACCATCTGTGACCATACGCTTCGTCTCGGATCGATGGCTGGGAGCTGAGAACGAGGTTGCAGTGTCCCTGGAGTCGCTCATCATGCCTACTTATTCAAGCAGCCATATTCCTCGACTGGATCTGCCTTTCCTCGACCTCTCGATACTGCGAAACCCTCTTCTAGAACAGTTGCTTTCTTCGCGACTTTCTAGCCTCAATGCCATCCAGACACAAGTATTCTGGAGCACGTTCCGTACTAAAGGCCATGGCCTGATATGTGCCCCCACAGGCTGTGGCAAGTCGACACTCGGCCAACTCCTGGCTTGGTATGTGCTTTCTACTTCACCTGCTCGAGCTTCAATCGCTGACATACATAAAGGGATACTTTGTCTCAATGTCCAGACGACAGTTATGTCCTCGTAGTAGCCAGCAGGCGCACCTCGGCCATGGAATGGGTAGCAGACATGGCAAGTATATCAGAGGCGTTGGGTTTCTCCGTAAATTTCGCCACTGGCCACGATGTGTTCAGACATGCCAGAGGAAAGGCCGTCCGGATTACGACCCCTGTGCACCTGTTAGCAGGGCTGATGGAACGGAAGCCATTCTCTCCGTTACCTGGTCTGCAACTCGTCATCTGCGAAAACCTGGAACAGATGGATGCAAGACACGAGCTGGGGATCTCTCTGCTCAGGCATGCGACGCAGCTGCAGGCGACACGTTTCATCGGTCTTGCGAACTCCCTCAATGACTCTGCAGACCTTGCTGCATGGCTAGACGTCGAGCCATCATGTCTTCACAGCTTCCGGCCTAGCGCCCGCGACCAGCAGCTGACACTGACCGCCCAAACATTCACCATCCCGCAGACCGCCGCCCTCTTCAAAGCCATGGCAAAACCAGCTCATTCCGCAATCCGTGCCAGCTCAGATGGCACCGCTATCGTCTTCATACCCTCTCGTGGCCAATGCCGCCTGATAGCCCTGGACCTTATCACACACTGCACGCTCGAAATGTCCACAGAACGGGGGCTATCTTCCACCAGAAATAACCCCCGAATACTTAGTACCATACGTGGCACGTCTCGAAGACCGCAGCCTCGTCGACTTCATCGGGAAGGGAGTCGGCTTCTTCCATGAAGGCCTCAGCAGGACGGACCGGTCGATCATGCTGCAGCTGTATGCAGAAGGCAGCATCTGCGTCCTGCTCGTTCCTCGCGACGCCTGCTGGACCCTGCCCGTCCGGGCTGCCACTGTCGTGGTGATGGGTACGCAGTACATCCACGTGGAAGCAGGGGGCGGGGAACGTCAGGTCCGAGATTATGCGCTCAGCGAGCTCGTGCGCATGCAGGGACGAGCGGTGCGCCATAACGGGTCAGGTCATTTCTATCTGTTCTGCCAGGCGGAGGACAAGGACACGTATATGCGGTTCTTGGAGGAGGGTCTTCCGCTGGAGTCGGAGCTGCAGGAGTCGGACGTACTGCGTCAGTGGTACCGAAGAGAACGGCGCAGTGGGGTCATCAAGTCGAAGCTGGAAGCCGCACAGGCACTCGCATTCACATTTCTGGCACGTCGGCTCGTTTCGAATCCCGTCTATTACGGCGCACTACAGACACGAGATGAGAGCTTGTCTAGGGTGGTGGACACATTGGAGGAGTTCGTTACCCAGCAGGAGGCAGCAACAAACAAAGGGCCCGGGGGTCCACCAGAAGACAGTACACGATAATACTACATAAATACATCACTGCTCTCATTGCCCGCCATGCCGTCTAAAGATTAGATGTTGAGTCTAGCTTCACTGATGGGCGCCATCTTTGACCAAGAACTTCTTCAGACCCTGTAACCGATTTCCAGCGGTCTTCAGAGTGTCGATGTCTTTGCAGAAGGCGAAACGGGCGAATTTTTCGCCGATGCCGGTATGCTCCTCGCAGTAGAACTAGATGCGAAACGATTAGTCTTCAGCGCCAAAGGTCGCTGAGCAGCCACTGACCTCGCTGACGGGAATAGAAGACACCCCGACCTCCATGGCGATGAACCAACATGCCCTGAATCGCAGTCAGAATGGGTTCCAGAGCATACTGACTGTGCTTACTTGAAATCACGACCCCTGCCTAAAACGCTATCAGGGAACGGATAATCCTCAGGCCATTCGATGTCGGAGATATCCTGAGAATATGTGAGTGATGCTGTAAAGTATCAAGAGGGGTGATAGCACTCACAAGCAGAATGAAGTAGCTGCCTTGAGGAAGCGTGTACTTCGCACCGAGCCTATCGAACGCTTTGATGAGGACATTCCGTCGCTCTTCGTATTCCTTGGTCTGAGTTTCGAAGAAATGGTGTGAATTGGCCTGCTCAAGACCGGCGGCGACAGCCTCCTGGAGTGGCGAATTGGTGCAGAATACTATGCGCGTGGTGGCAGCAAGTGTTGGACGGATAATGGATTCGGGACCGATGAGCCAGCCCACGCGCCATCCCGTCGCGGCGAACGATTCTGGGTACAAAGAGATGAGATCATGTGGTTATAGGGTAGCGGATTGACATACTGCCTGCCGATCCGACGGTGACGGTGCGATCCCACATCCCAGGAAGAGTGGCGAAGCGGACATGCTCCTCGTCATCGTAGAGAAGACAGTCGTACTATAGAGATTTCAAACCCATGAGCAGCCATGAACACCGTGGATGTGACGCACCACTTCATCAGCCATAACCAGTAAATTGAACTCCTCGGCCAGAGCTGCGATCTGTTCTAATTCGGATTTGGTGAATACCTTTCCTACAGGGTTGTGGGGTGTGTTGATAATGATAATTTTGGTGCGATGCGTGATGGCCCGTCTGCACACACTCGATATCATTGGAGATGGCGGCGTAGATAGATTATTACCCACCGGAGCTCGTCGAAGTCAACTGTCCAGTCCTTGCCGGTCTGCTTCTCCTTCGAATGGGCAGGAGGATGCAACGGGACGTAGACAGGTTTTCCTCCATTGAAGGTGACCGAAGGAAGGTACTGGTCGAAGAACGGCTCAAACATGATCACCTCATCACCTTCCTCAAGGAAAGCGACCAAGACAGAGTACATTCCTGTATTGACCATGTTAAGAATGTGACAGCTATGCATTGCATTGCTCTGACCTTCATTGGCGCCACTAGTGACAAGAATTTCCGTCTCAGTGTTAAGCTCCCTATTGAATTGGGAGCCATATTGGTTTTTGATCGCTTGGCGCAGACGCGGGCGACCCTTGGGATGAGAGTAATGGTTGGCTCCGACATCATTCAGCGCTTCTTCAGCTGCTTTCTTAACCCACTGGGGAGGGGCAAAGTTCATGTAGCCCTGGCCCAGGTTTATACAGTCCGACGGCAGATTGGCAGCGCTTTGAAGGGGTCGGTAATGTGGGTGATAGTGATTTATGATAACTCACTTAAATATGGACCAAACATCTTGTGCGAGCGCACGACCCTCCTTGAGACGCAAGGAGAATGGAATGAGAGCAGATCGATCTGCAGGGGCTTTGGTGCCATTCGCGGTGGACATCTTGCGAGCAGTGTTGAAGATGGTGGGGGAGAAACGGCGGGGGAGAGTGCTGTACACTGCGGAGAGCATGCAGATGCCGCGGCGGGAGGAGGGCTGTAGTATGACTCGGCCGATGATGCGATGCCGACGACATGGGTTATCGACAGCTCACTCTTGCTTCAGATGGCGCCAGCAAGTACTTATCAGATAGTCCCTTTCCGTCCCTTTCGTCCGCCCACGACGTTGCATCCAACATAGACGCATTGCCTCTACAGTAATACTGCATACCTTCCGCTCCCTCGGGCATCTCGCAACCGTCTTCGAGAAGGCAATCTTCAGCACCCGTCAGCAGATCTCAACTTCGGTGGGGCATGTGCAAGCATGCGCCTCCGACGTCTCGACAATGTGCTCCATGCATCCCCGGTTGCCCTGCAGCATGGCACTGGAGCCCTCCCGAGGCTTCTTTGCATCTCGATCCAAAGCTCCTCGGAGTTTGCAGATCCTAGGTATATAAACTATTCGTGCTATTTTTGAACTTCCCCAGGTGTTCAACGGTGCAGTATCGTACACACCAATCACCATGCTCCCCCACAAGACTTTCAGCGAATGCGGGACTTCCGATGGATGACATCCGCCTGATACACGTTACGGTACTTCTCCCGGTCCCGATGAATGCTTCAACCTCAGCCGTGCCAGTAAACCGCATATTTGATATCGTTATCTTCACACCGAACCTTGGCCGATATCGTCCCGCCGCCCGAAGCCCACGGAGAGAAGGACGAAGCTCGGATGAGAGCACGAGCGCTGGCCAAGCTCCCGACGTCATCCGGCGCGGTATGTCTACCTCTCCTTCTCTTTTCACCATTGCAAAGGCCGATTCATCTCGCTCGTCCCGATAATTAAGACCAGATTTTGCCGACTGCATACCTAAAGCGTTCAATACGACCCCACACCACTCACGTGTGCCTTATGATAGAAGCCAGCCATTCAACGTCTTCTTGAACTGCACCCTCGTATCCCAATGTCGGTGGCCCCATGAGACCCAAGGCTACCTATTTTCATCCCAGAAAGGGCACGTCACGAAAACCCAGGGGTAAAAATGTCAACATCACCGGCAATAAAACTCGCTCGGTCTGCTGGTCGCTGGAGTTTGAACGAACTCCTCGTGGCCCTAGGCAGACCATTCAACGCGCCTTGACAAGATGCCGTCGTCTCACCTCCTAGCCCCTGCTTCTCGACGGGCTTCGTCCGCGACTGATCGGCTGATCAAAGCCGAGCAGCAAAGGAAGTACGTCAAGGAGCTATGGCTGTTTCTAGCCGCTATCATCGCAGCTTTGACCCTTTTCCGACTCGCCTCTTTTGCTTTGGCCTGGTTCTTCAAGCCAAACCCTCCGGAGACGTCACCTTCGAAACTCAATGACTCGGAGAAGGCTGTCGGAGAGGTTCCAGAGAAAGGCCGCCCAGGCGTAACGTCTTGGCGCCGCATTCCTCGCGCTGCCGCTTCACTATTCAGGACAGTGGCTTTCCGATGGACGATTCCGATCGGGCTATCGTCTGTGGCCTCCGTATCTGAATTGACCTTCATCATCGGATATATTGTGGCTATGTTCATATGGCTTTTGGTCGATAGTAAGCTTTTTCGTTATGCATAGAGCCTTGATTATTGACAACAATTCTCCAGCCCGTGATCTCACCACAATGTTCTGGGAGGACAGAGCGGCTCATCTGGCGTCGAGCAACCTCGCTCTCGTCGTAGCTCTCGCCGGGAAAAATAACGTTATTTCATGTAAATTTCAAAACTATCTTGCAACGTACCCGCAGCTCACACTATTGTGATGTAGTTCTGACTGGCATCGGACACGAGAAGGTTCGCTCTAAGCAACTATTCAAGAACGGCTATCTAATCTTCAATGTATCATAGTTGAATGTGTTGCACCGTGCTGCTGCGCGGACTTGCTTGATTTTACTATGGATGCATGCAATCGCACGCATTACTTCAGGGTCGGTATTTCTCCAATATTCTAACTTCACCAAGCTGACGGTTATCCATCCTCAGACTCTCCGATAGAACCGACTTGTCCCACGGATGGATGAGAATGGGCGCAGTCGGCTTGATTGCATTTACATTGGCGACCATTTTGTCCATCCGACCATTCCGTCAATTAGCCTTCGAGTTCTTTCTCGTATCTCACATCACCCTGATTGCGTATGTACCGTCTCATCCTGTCTCGTTGCGATTGGCGGCTCATCTGAGATCATTCTTCACCAGCATATTCCTTATCGGTGGCGTCATTCACACCCGTGAAGTGGGGTACGTCTTCTCAATATCCTTTCCCATGACCTGAGTGTAATTCACGCCTCTCAACAGATTCGACGACTATATCTGGCCAGCCCTCCTTGTATGGGGTCTCGACCGATTCCTTCGCGTCTCCCGCCTGGTGTGGAACAGCAGAGTATGGGGTGGTCTGAACCGGACCTGTTCCACCGCCACGGTCGAACTACTCTCAGAGGACACCATTCGCCTGACGTTCCGCCAACGATTCAGTTGGAACGCTGGACAACACGCCTACGTTATACTTCCGACCGTCAGCACACTCCCGACCGAGGCGCACCCGTTCACCATCGCCAGCATCCCCGGAAACCTTGATGGGTCTCGCGGCGAAAAGGAGAGGGAGGTTGTCTTCTTGATTCGCGGCAGGTCTGGCTTCACGGGTCGTCTGCGGGAACACGCCGTGAAAACTGGAACTTGCAATGTCCCTGCCATGATAGATGGGCCGTATGGATGTCCTCCAGATTTGCGATCATTCTCTACTTGCATTCTGATTGCAGGTTTGTTTTATATATCTGTGCGCCCGGGATAGTACGTTCTGACCTTGATCGCAGGCGGATCGGGTGTATCGTACACTTTGCCTTTGTTAATGGATGTTATAAGGTCAGTCGAATGTAACTCGCAGCACGATGTACTTACAACTAACTCTGTATGACGTTTAGGAATGCAAACAAGAGGGATTCCTCCACTCGTCGGGTGGTCTTCGTCTGGGCGGTGAGAGACCCTGGTAGGTTTACGTCAACTTTACAGACTTTTTGCGTGCGCAGGGCACTGATCTAATGCACTCTAGGCCACCTCTCATGGATATCGGAAGTACTCGGGAAAGCCTTGTCCGCTGCGCCTTCGTGGCTTGATGTCGAGCCTCGCATATACGTGACCAGCTCTCGCGCGGCCGACCTAGCAATGCCGACAGTGGAATACAGAGAATCGAACACCTCTGTGCCAACTCTGCAATCGCCAGTCAAAGAAAAGCAGCAGGATCTACCAACTTACAGTGCTTTCAAAATCACACCTGGACGACCCAGTATCCCCCGGCTGCTGCAGGATGAAGTATCTGAGTCCGCTGGTCCGGTCTCCGTGGATGGTCAGAATCTCTTCGTTAAATATCCTTGTTCCTCGCTGACGGCTTCAACAGTGGCTGGACCATCTGCAATTGCACAGTCCGTGCGGTCCGCTCTACGATCCGGTATTACGAGCCCAATGTCTGTGCTGAAGGGCGCCCCGTCGGTGGTTCTTCATGTTGAAACTTTTGGCATGGTGAAGGGGTGAGAGCAGCGGTAGGATGACGTATTTCACGGACCCAAATGTTGTGCATTATGCTCGATGACCTGTAGCAACATTGTAAACACCTACCTACCCATTGGATGATGTATTATCAGGTAGACCGAATTATTCCATCGTTGTTCCATCGTTGAAAATGGCTTGAGCCCGGATCAGACGTTCTCAAACACGAGGCGTTCCAATAGTGCGGGATCATTGAAGCCAAGTTAGCGGAAAGGTCCGTTGGACCACGTGTTCGTGCTGACACGCAAAAGGATTTCCCTCCTTTGGTGTTCTTGTGCACCTCCAGGTCTCACATCTCCTGTTGCATCGGACGTGGCCGCGGGCGTAGCCTCAACACCAGCCATGAGCGCGACGACACCCTTTCAAGGCCATATGGACTCTTCGAAATTGTACGTCCCGCCACCGCATTGCTCACAAGTCCATATCATGACCGTGCTATTGAACTGTCTAGTCCTGTTACGGCCTTCCATCCACATTCTGCAAGTGCAGCAGCACATGAAGACGACGAAGAGGACGTGTTCGTCTACCCGGCAGAAGAGGAGGAGGACGAGGAAGATGAGTTTGTCTATCCCGGCGCCGAGATAGTGAAACCCGTCGAGGTGCAGGTCTCCCGTCCGTCCCCATTCGCATTCCCCGCATTCTCCTCTTGCTTATTGTCAAATCTTGGATACGCGTCATCTAGCACTCGCCTCAGTCTCCAAAATATCTTCTGCGCCTGCGCCTCCTCCGTCCAAGGCGATTGCTTCCCCTGCCCAGCTTGAGGCTCTCTACGCTGCAGCCTCTTCTGGCGACTTGCCCCTGTTGCAGAGTATCTTCAAGAAGGCGGCTGAAGTTGAGAATGTCGACATGTTTGCTATGGCGAATGACGCCACATCGCGAACTGGGTTGACTGCGCTGCATGCGGCTGCAAGTAGAGGACACCTCGAGATTGTCAAGTGGCGTAAGTCCAGTCCATGGTCATATCAGCTTGTACCATCTGACGTCGATGTCTTAAGTTATGGAGCACTGCGGGGCAATGTCAGACCTCGAAGATAAGGAGGGAGAAGTAGCTATACTCGTGATCACATGTGGCGTTCATGCTCATATCTTCAACAGACTGCGCTGCACAAAGCTGCACTACACGGGCATCTGAATGTCATCAAGTACCTCCTCTCTCAGAAAGCGAACGTGCTTGCACAAGATGCAGATGGCTGGACGGCACTACACAACGCTTGCTCGAAGGTACAGCCCTTATTGTTTTCTCAGCACCCCGAACCAATGTTTATTGTCTATTCAGGGGTACCTCGATATCGTTCGATGGTTGTGCGAGCAAGGTGGCGCGTGTACATCGGTTGAAGGAACACCCGGGGTTGACCTTCGCAGCAAGGGGGGTTGGACGCCTCTAAGTAGGTCACATATTGACGCATATTTGAATCTCACTTATTCGATCATGTATAGTGAATGCCGCATCCAAAGGCCACCTTCCTGTGGTCCTTTATCTCCTTACTAAGAGGTCTGCGAACCCCCTGGTCCGTAACAATTGGGGTGAGACAGCGTATGACGCTGCTGCGGCCGTGTTTGAAGTTTGGATTTGCGAGGTAATTACGTCCCAGTCTGTTTACCACTTGATACTTATACCGGCCTAGGTCCTGTCACGATTCGAAGCCGACAGATGGCATAACACCAATGTTCCTTACGACCCCCTTGCAGTGCACACGACCGTCCCACTCATTCTACACGAGAACCAGAGACTAGATAACAGACTAAAAACGCTTGCTGTCAACGGTGGACGACCACGTTTCTCCGCTTCCGGCTTGGGGAAACATGGGCGTCGACCTCCCTTTGAGCTCAAGTTACCCTGGCTGCAAGGCCAGAAATCCATCCCAGCTTGGCGAAGCGATGTGCAATTACCTCTTCGAGAGGAACCGCTCACGCTACCCATACCCGGATCTAAGGACCACCCTCCTCGAGAAGGTGCCGAGCGAAGTCATTTTTGGTTGTATGTTACTTTTCTATATGTCTTGTGAGATTCTCAATCTTTTTCCTTTAGGTCTGACTGGACATTGGACGTGACACATCCAAACGTGGACGCGGAAACGGGGTGGCAATATGCTCATTCTTTCGATGATCCCGATGACGGGTGGACCCCTGAACCTCCTCCCCAGTTGGAACGTCTGCTGACTGGTGGAACCACTATTGCCGCTGGCTTGGGTGCTTCGGGCTCTGGCGGCAGGACCCGCTCAAGATCGAACTCTGCACAATCTCAATCGTGGGTGCGCAGGCGTCGCTGGGTGCGTGTGATGCGCCGAAGACTGGACATCCCCCCTCTGCCCTTTTTGGAACCAGATGGGAACATGTACCACTGGTTATCCGACGGGACCATGGTGCCTTTCGCAGAAACTATTGAGGACTTCCATGATATGAGTGGAAGTGGAGGAGGGGATGAGGGTGGAGGTCAAGAGTTGGCAGTCATCCCGAACATTCCTTTTAGCTCGTCTCAGGACTACGTCTCACGGGCACGATATCTTGCTGGTGTCAATGACGACGAGACTGAGGTCAATATCGAGGGCGATTCAGCCTTGGACGCTCGCCGGGCTATCGCAAAGTTGGATCGGGCTACTATGGAGCTTAGACACGGGATCGCAGGTATGTTACCTTCTCCTGTGCTTGCAATAAGCTAGTCCTCTGATGCTTGGCTACAGGCGACGGTGATCTGGAACGTAGGACTCATGCCGAAGTTCTTCTCCACGCATACACTCGCGAATTGGAGCGCAGAAAGTCTGCAGCCGACTCCAGGGGTTTTCTTATAGCCGGAGATGGTACGCTTGTCTTCTGGGCCTCATATGCTTTATTAACCTTCTGTGACAGACGGGGCAACTGTTGACGACGACGATGACGACGACGACGAGTTCCGCTATCCAGGTGTATCTCCCACCGAAACCACCTTCCGTCCTCCCTCGATTCGGTCATATGCGACAGACTATTTCAGTCGCCCTTCGTCGTCTCGAACACCAGCCGATTTAACTCCTCATCTGGCGCAAGCTCCTGAATTCCGGGTCCCTACTCACGAGGCCCCTCAGAAGGTCGTCACGCCCAGGTACACAACTCCCACACCCCATGAGGTGCATGCTCGTTGGGAGAGGGACGACCATGCGCTCGAGTGCCGCCAGTGCCAGCGACGATTTACTTTCATCCTTCGAAGAGTAAGTCAACGAACGACTGTCACTGATTCGTATGGACTGACATTGCTTGCAGCATGTATGCAGCTTTGGTCTATTTCCGAAGTTGATGTTTTCTAATGTTTTTTAGCACTGTCGCCGTTGCGGGCGTATCTTCTGTGACCGGTGCTCTTCCTACAGAGTACTTCTTGATCCTTCCGATATAGTTACGGATCCAGCCTTGCCGGAAACGACGGCAACAACGTCATCTCAACGAGTCTGCCAGTCGTGTTACGAAGAGGTCAACGTCAGCATTCCGAGCCGTTTCCGGGAACTGAGGCCTACATCGATGGAGCGCATCTTCATTGATCAGGAGAGACTATCTGTGCCCAGATTTTCCAGGGAGTCCAGCTCTCAGTTGAGCGACTTAGCGGAGTATGTCCCTTTAGCATTCAAAGATATAGGCTGTCTGCTGATCCCCGTCTCTTGATCACAGTTGCCCAGTATGCAATCAGAATCTCGCTGACCTGGGTTCTGTGTCGGCTCAGGAAGCTCACGTCAAGAACTGTTTGGAGGGTGGTACGGGAAAGACACCTCAAACCTCCCGATATTTGGTGTATAGGCTCCCTGGCGAAAGCTTGCTCATCGGCACGGAATGTATGTCGTGCATCTATTTTTGCTTGGCTGCACCCCTCACGTAGCTTTTAATAGGTGTCATCTGTCTGGAAGAATTTGTAGAAGGTAACGCAAGCCAGACTTCGCCACGTCGCTCATCTGCTAAAACTCGCTTGATTAGGTTCTATGGTGGCGCGGTTGAGCTGCCTTTGCAGCTTCCATAATGGTTAGTTTCATCGCCGTCTTTGCGACTAACTGGAGTCCTGACGCGAAATCCCCAGCTTGTTTGTCTTCTTGGCTGCAGCGCGGGAAGAGTTGCCCGGTGCATGCTCGGGATCCATGAGCGAGTGCCACGGTCAGATTATCTCTTGCAGTATATGTGCTGTAATCGCGGTCACAGTGCCGGGTTACTCAAAACGAATGAACCTACGATCTAGTTAACGTTACTTTCTTATGAGGTGGATTTTCATGACTATTTTCTATGACTATTTTTCCAGACCTAACGGAGGATACTGGCGGGTGATGTAGATCATGACTTCGCCGCGGAGACAGTCCATAGTATTTCTTTCTGTATGGCATGTGGAGCCAGCAGCGCTAGTTGCTAGTTGCTTATAATCAAAAACATTTGGAACCATGCTACTGATGTGTTCTGGTACAATGATGTTACACGTCTTCGGAGGATGATACACACAAATCTGGGTACATGTATAAATCGCTAAAAACCCTCGTCCTTAGGTTCATAGAATGTGCTATATCGCGCCCGGTTCTCGTCTATGCGGATGATGTCGGCCAACTCCTCTTCGTCGGGCTCGACCAGGTCCTGGCCCTTGCGGCCGTCGTCTTGGTCGTCTTCGAACCAGCCGGCGGGGTCGTCGTCGTCGTCCTCGTCATCATCTTCCATGTCTGATTCTGTGGGCTTGTGGGTCCTGGTTTAAAGCAAAGTTGAGAAAATGTGGAGCGTATGAATAGACCAGGCTGCACGTACATAAACGCCCATATCCGAGCGTCCCTCTCTTCCCTGGACAAGACCTCGCCAGGCATCGGTATGCCCATCCGCTGCCTCTTCTCGTTTAGCCGCTGCTTACGTTCCATGTCGAGGGCGTGCGCCTGTTGTTCGATTTGGACAGCCTCTTGAAACGAGAAACCAGCCACCTTACTCGGCCCATGGGTGTCATGGTTATTCTTGTAAATAGCGAGTGAGAACGGATGAACAATGCATGGAGATGGTAGATAAACTCACGAATCTCGACAAGATATTCCGCTTAGTTTCGATCGCTTGCGACAGAGGCGGCGTTGGAGGAACTTCGACGGCCATGTCCTCCTCCCCGACGATCTTCGTATGTTTAAGGCTTCGTTGGATAGCATCTATGCCCTCGAGTTCGACCAGCTGGGCCTCGATCTTGGCTTGCTCGGCTTGGATGCGCGGTATGTATGTCGATGTAGACGGCGCACTGGGTGGGGACGGGATCAGCATCGGCGCAGGGGCAAAACATGCTGCAGGACGTACGGCTGGGAGAGAATCCTCGCGTTCCTGTCGTACCGGTCGCGCAGCTCCCGCAACGTCAGTTCCTCGATGGGGCGGGCCTTGGGCTTTGGGGGCGACCTGAAGCCGGGGATAGGTGCATTCTTGCGGGCGCGCACCGGTGAAATCGCCGCATGCGGCCGTGCGTACGGGGGGACGACACCGTCTGCATAGTATGTTCTGGAGAAGGATGTGTGGGTGGTGGTGTGTGTAGCAACAGCGTGTTGTAATTCGAGCAAGATGGACGTGAAGTAGAAGCTCTTATTGTTTCGTTCGCTTCTTATAGCAGCTGCTACTTGGGCGGCTACGCCCGAACTCCATATATGTTGGGTGCGCCAGCATACAGGCACAGCACAGACATACCCAGATGGGTCAAGCAGCATTTCTACCTAAAATACAAGTACACTACAGTATGCTTCACGGTACAGCCTGCATGATTTACTTTCCTTCCGTCGCAGTAGCGCTCACATGAACATATCGCGCTGGCGTAGGCACGTGAGTAAACCACTCGAAAAAGCAGAGCAAAGTGAGACGTACCGTCCCCGGAGGCATGAATTCATCGTTGTCCGGATCCTGCATGTTGTTTCCCGGCGGCGGTTGGCCACCGCGAGGTCCACGCCCTGATCTACCGGGGAAAGGGCCGAGTCCTGGACCAACTGGATCAAACCGCGCGCCCGGTGGAGCACCCATTGGCGGGAGGAAACCGTTACCGCCCCAGGGACCGTGAGCAGGCATGCCTTCTGTCCCACCTTGCCGATCGAAGATGGGATGATCGGGACCTACAATCATACCATCGCCACCACTCGAGCCTGGGAATAATGGAGGCGGAGCGAACCCGCCCAGAGGTTCAAGGTCACTTCGCCCAATCTCAAGTGGGTTACGTGGAGGGAAGTGAGAAGGTAGACGGAAGGGCTGTTCGGGTGCGTAAGGGGGAGAAATTGGATAGGGGCGAGCAGGCGGCGGGTTACTAGGCCCAGGGCGCTGGGTTTCTGTGGGGACCGGCACTTCGACCTGCTCTGTATAGCCCTCCTTATGCAGACCTGGGATCAACTTTTGTATGATCTGAAGCTTGAATTGGGATATGAAATCGGCGATGCGGTTGGACGAGATGAAAGCATGGACGAGAGGCTGCGCCCCTTCCGCATTCGCATCGTATGGGAAGAAAGACGGCGAGGTGAAGTCGTTGGTAGAGATGTCCAAAGATGCAGCCTTGTCGCTCTAGGTATTGCGTTAGATGTATGTATTGTACGTATGCATACGAGACTGACCTCGACGGCGATGGCATTTATCAAGGTGCGGCTTCCAAGCTTGGCCACTTTGACGACAAACTCGAGGCTGCTTTGCTCATGACGATATCTCAATGTGTAGTTCCCAGGACCATGGCAATTCCACGACTCGGGTAGGACATTTGTTGAGGATGGAGCTAGCGGGTGCTTCATCGTCAACAGCGATGAGACGGAAACCGAGCGCAATGAGGGCTGCGTGCACGAGTGCAGCGATAGAGTCGTTGGTAGAATTTAAGGCCTTGTGTGAGAGTGGGAGAAGAGCAGGGATGGATGAGACGAGAGCAGAAGGGTCGAGGAGGTCGTTGGCCATGGTGGATGCTGAGCTGAAGCTTGCACTGAGTCTGACGCGCTCAACGTCATTTCCTTCCTCCTGGCTTACGTAAGTTTACGTAACTGCACGTGGCTCTCCACCGAGCCGGCCCGGCGGTGGCTTGTGCGTTTTCCTTCCCATCCACCACTACCTCAACACAAGATGCCGCGTCGGGACAGGTCCTACTCCCCGGACTCTTCTAATAAGAGGGTAAGGCCGTCTCACCGCTCTCCAAGGTCTCCTTCGCCGACCAGGCGCAGCACACAAAGGCCCAGCAGCTCGAGGTACGACGATGACAGAGACCGCGACCGCTACCGGGATAGGACCAGAGACCGCGAAAGAGAAAGGGATAGAGACCGGGATCGCGACCGCGATAGGGACCGTGACCGCGACCGGTATCGTGACGACAGACGCAGAGACCATAGAGACGACCGACGGGATGACCGTCGACGTTCTCGCTCCAGGGAGCGCCGCGATCGCGACACGAGGGCGCCCACACCTCCGAAGGACTCAAAATCAACTGCTGCCCCCGACACAGCTACGCCCCCTGTCGAAGATGAGAAACTCAAAGCGAAGCGTGCAAAGTTGGAGGCTTGGAAGAAGGAGCGCGAGGCGAAGAAGGCTCTAGACGAAGCTAAGGCTAAAGCTATGGCGCTTGCAGGAAAGTCCGCCCCACCAGGTGAGCAGAATCCCTATGTTATTTCAATGATATGTGATTTCATCACTTGATCGTCCTCCAGCCCCTACCGCCACCGCCGCGAAACCTACGCAACTCAATCGTGCAGCCTTTGGCGGTCTTGGTCTCAAGGGTTTACCTGTCAAGCCCGATTTACTCAAAGCGGCAAAGTCTACTTCGGCGGCTGCGATGGATGACTCTGTCGAAACCAAACGGAAGCTGGAAAAACTCGGTGATATGCCCGCTGTCGACATGTCGATGACAGACGGTGAACCCAACATCGGCGACCTGGAAGGGGATGATGACGAGGACGAGGCAAATAAAATGGCGGTGGATCAGGAGAAGCCGGAAGATGCCATGGTAGTTGACGAAGAAGATGAGGTGGATCCTCTGGATGCATATATGACGGAAGTCAAGCAGGAGGTTCAGAAGGTCAATGCAGAGGATATGGTGAAGATGGTAGGCGCAAATGGTCGTCTACGTGAACGTCTGGATGATCGGATGAACCAAGACACTGGTGATGATGCAGGTGAAGGCGTCGTGGAGGATGAGTTGGACGCCACCGAACTCAATCCGGAGGACATCCTCGCGTTGGCTGCGAAGAAGGCTCGAAAGAAGGATCTTGCCGCTGTGGACCACTCTCGCGTAAACTACGAACCCTTCCGGAAGGAGTTCTACATCCCTCCACCCGACGTTGCTGCCATGACGGACGAAGAAGCTGAGTTACTGCGCCTCGAGCTGGACAGTATCAAAATTCGCGGTGTTGATTGCCCAAGGCCCGTCACAAAATGGAGTCATTTCGGTTTGCCTGCAAGCGTGTACGTATTATATTCTCATCTCATTTCTTCTGGTTACTAATTCATGCTGCAGTCTGGATGTTATCAAGCGACTCAATTATACCGCACCGACGTCTATCCAGGCGCAAGCTATTCCAGCGATTATGTCTGGCCGAGATGTTATCGGTGTTGCCAAGACCGGCTCTGGAAAGACCATTGCCTTCCTCCTTCCTGTCTTCCGTCATATCAAAGATCAACGTCCACTAGAGCAAATGGAAGGTCCTATTGCTATCATCATGACCCCCACTCGTGAGCTCGCCGTTCAGATTCATCGTGATTGCAAGCCTTTCCTGAAGGTTTTGGGCTTACGGGTAAGCTGTACCATTCCTACACCATAGATCCAATTACTTACCTCTGGGTCTTAGGCTGTCTGTGCGTATGGAGGATCGCCCATCAAGGATCAAATCGCAGACATGAAGAAAGGGGCGGAAATCATCGTCTGCACTCCGGGTCGTATGATTGACTTGCTGACCGCCAACTCCGGTCGAGTCACGAATCTGAAGCGGGTCACCTACTTGGTACTAGACGAGGCCGACCGCATGTTCGATATGGGTTTTGAGCCCCAAGTCATGAAGATTGTCAACAACATTCGGCCGGACCGCCAAACTCTTCTCTTCTCTGCGACGTTCCCTAAGCAGATGGACTCACTTGCCCGGAAGATCTTGCGCAAACCGCTCGAAATCACAGTGGGCGGCCGATCGGTTGTTGCTGCCGAGATTGACCAGATCGTAGAAGTTCGACCCGAGGATACCAAATTCAATCGGCTGCTCGAAATTCTTGGTCAATTGTATAACGAAGATCCCGAAGCTCGTACTCTCATCTTCGTCGAGCGGCAAGAGGCCGCCGATAATCTCCTCCGTGAGTTGATGCGCAAGGGCTATCTCTGCATGTCGCTGCATGGAGGGAAGGACCAAGTGGACCGTGACTCAACGATTGCCGACTTCAAATCTGGCGTCGTACCCCATAGTCATCGCCACTTCCGTAGCAGCACGTGGTCTCGATGTCAAGCAGCTCAAGTTGGTCATCAATTACGATGCGCCGAATCATATGGAAGATTACGTGCATCGTGCAGGGCGGACAGGCAGAGCAGGCAACAAGGGGACATGTATCACTTTCATCACTCCCGAACAGGACAGGTATTCTGTTGACATATACCGCGCGCTCAAAGCCAGTAATGCCAATGTGCCGCAAGAGCTCGAGGAGCTGGCCAACGGTATGTGCACGGACAGCTCTTTCGTTACGATCATGTTACTTACGCCTCATCCTAGGTTTCCTTGACAAGGTCAAGGCTGGTAAAGCACAATCAGCCGGATCTGGTTTCGGAGGCAAGGGTCTTGACAGGCTGGACAAAGAGCGTGACGCCCGCGAGAAGGCAGAACGCAAGGCCTACGGCGAACCGGAGGAAGGAGAGAAGGTCGAAGATGTCGCGACGAAGAAGGAGAAGGAACCTGTGGACGATATGACCTTTGGCAACTTCAAGGTGGAAATCAAGGCGGGGCCCGCTCCCGATTCCTCGAAGGGTCTGCTTGGCGTTGCCGGTGCGGCTGCGGCTGCACGTCGGCTTGCGCACCAGAAAGAGGAAGAGAAGATCCAAACCTCATTGCGTGCCGCCGAGGAGGCTGCTGCGCGTGCTGGCAAGGACAGCCCTGCGCACAAGCAGGCCTTAAGTGTCGTTGCCAAGCTGAATGCCCAGATGCGCGCATCCAAACTCGCACTACAGGCACAACTGCAGGCCGACGATGTGGGTCGCAAAGTCAATCCCGATGCCACCGACTTCCACGCCATCATACCCATTAACGACTACCCGCAAAAGGCCCGTTGGCGTGTTACCAATAAAGAGACTATGGTCCAGGTGAGTGTTTTCGATGCGGCTATTCCCTTCTGGCACGGGTGTTGACCCTATAATGGCAGCTCATCGATATGACCGGAGCTTCCGTTACCAACAAAGGTACTGATCCTCCTGTGATTTCGATTTTGTTGATTGCTTAATACGTGGTTTATAGGTATCTATTATGAACCTAACAAGGAGCCTCCGGCCGAAGGTCCACCGAAACTTCACCTTCTCATCGAATCCAACGAGGAATGGAGGGTGAGTATATTTAGTTTACACGGTCCGTATGTTTTTTTGACCCTCTTCACACAGGTGGAGCACGCTGTCCGTGAGATCAAGCGGCTGCTCGTGGAAGCTTCTGCAGCGGCACTGCAGGCCGAGATGCGCAACCCTACTGGTACAACGGGACGGTACAGCGTCATATGAGAAGATCGGTGTTACGTTGGACCATGTCGATGCATTTTGCTTTACTTTTGTGGTACTAATTAATTGAAGAGGCTCTAGGGCCATGTTGTATCCGACAAATGCGTGTGTGAAGACGTACGAACAGTACTTGTCCAGTTTTGATGTACACCTCTTTCAGCTTTCGATCCCGTCATAACACCGACGGGAGACATGCGTCCTGCGCATGTCCTGCTGTTGCGATCATCAGTACTTATTCCTGGCTCTGCTGTTACTTTGCTTGCCAAGGCTTCTCGCATCCTTGGAATGAAGCCAGATGCGACTTGTTATCCCGGTCCGAATGATGACACTTGGTCACGTTGCGTGACGCGCGACACGTAGTGGGGAATATGCGAATCAGAAACAAATTTGTTACAGATAGATAGTAGAGAGCCATATAATATCTTCTGAGCAGAATTTGTGTAACGTTCTCCTCACATTCTACCAATATCAGTTATCTTACGGGCGATCTGTCTGTCACATGTGTGAGTCACGCTCCTCCACATCCCATGCCCTGTTCAAGCAGCAAGGTTTCTGCCGACGCAGTCGGCGCTTCCCTAGTCATCGTGCGACGAATTGAACGGATTTGCAAAGCCTCGGAGAACTGGAGTAAAACATCATCTGAGCCGCATGATGCATGACCATAGTCTCGGTGCATCATGCAGGGATTGGTCCAATGCAGTCTGCTTCCTTCACTTCACAGGTAGGCTCAGGGTGAGTATCATAATACTTCGGGCAGCTGCCGGATGGACGAGGCAAGGAAAGGCGGGGCAGGGTGGCTCTCGCGTGTGGGAAGAGAAGAGATCGTAGCTATACGCAGAATGATTACCGCCGGCCCGAGCCTGGTCCCATGCGAGATCTTGACTTACCCTCATTCGCGTCATCGGCACTTGCTTCGTGGGTGGGCCCTTATAACGAGGTAAAGATGATTCGGAGGTAACACACCGCAACCGCAACGCTCTCTTGAGCACTGGTAGCCTGTTACTCTCTCCTTGGCCCCCCGCACAGACCTTGCCGCCGATGGAGTCAGAACGTACCAAGACCCAGGATGCAGCATCCGTCAAGACGTACATAGAGCCTGCCGATAGGCCGGGCGACTCGGAAAAACCGCCGCTGCCGCAGTACATGGACGGTGAGGGCCAGTCTGCCATCCCTGCGGACAAAAAGGAGGAGGCGTACGAGGATGCGGAAGAGGATTGGGCACACGATCCCAAGAACCCGCGGAACTGGCCGTTCTGGACAAAGTGGGGGATGACTGGAATTGTGAGTGCCATATTGGTCGGCGAACGACATATAGCTGATGAGCGTGCACCGTGCTGGAAGGTGTCGTTCTATACGTTCGTCACTCCAGTAGGAAGCGCTATGATGGCGCCCGCTTTGCCAGACATAGCGGAGCACTATGGAATCACGAACGAGACCATAGTTGCCATGACCTTGTCAATCTTCTTGCTCTCCTTCGCTATTAGCCCGTTGTTCTACGCACCGCTGTCGGAATTGTATGGTCGGAAATGGGTATGCACGTTTGCCATTCGTTCCCAGAGCATAGGCTCATTCCGCGTCAGGTCCTACACATCTCCAATCTATTATTCTTGGCTTTCAACCTCGGATGTGCTTTCGCACCCACAACAGGGGCCTTGATCGGCTTCCGTTTCCTATGTAGGCCATTTACCTGCGTCGGTAGCTTTCGCATTACTGACGAGTAACCCTGCAGGTGGATGGGTTGGTAGCGCACCTATTGCTTGTGGTGGAGGTGTCATCGGTGATCTCTTTTCTGCACGTGACAGAGCAACAGCAATGGCACTATATAGCCTTGGACCACTAATAGGTTAGGAGAATCCTGCTCGCGCATCTCGCCTATGCTGACGTTTTCGCAGGTCCGGCTGTAGGCCCCGTCGCTGGCGGCTTCATCGCGGAGACCATCGGGTTTAAGTATTTGTTTATTGTCATCACCGGCGTGACGGGCGTGGCCTCTGCAATTGGCATTCCATTCCTTAAAGAAACCTACGCGCCGATCATTCGCCTGCGCCTGGCGCGGAAAATGGATCCCGAGGAGGCCTTGAGGAGGCATCCCCACCTTGCTCATGCTCATGAAGAGAACAAGATGAAGCACCTTTGGGAAAATCTCAGCAGGCCATTCATCCTGTTGACGAGAAGCTTTATCTGCTTTATCCTCAGTCTGTACATGGCACTGTGAGTTCTCCGATGCTTTACCACGAAGATGTACTGACCCCGGATACGTTGCAGGATGTATGGTTAGTTGTTTCGCGTTATTCCCTCCACGAATTTGATACTACTTACTATGGCAGGCATCTACTATCTCATGTTCGCCACATTCCCGGACCTCTTCACTAACGTCTACCACTTCAACACCGGCACGGGAGGTCTTGCTTACCTCGGCCTTGGAATTGGTTTCATTCTCTCAACACTATTCGGAGCCCACTACGCCAACAAGCTTTACACCATGGTAAGAGACCCCTTGTCGTCGTCAGCACCGTTTTTTCTGATTTTTCTCCAGCAAGTCGACAAGAACAACGGCGTTGGTAAGCCGGAGATGAGGATACCCGCACTAATCATCGGTTCATTCTTCGTGCCCATCGGTCTCTTGTAAGTGCACCTAGCAGTGACCGCCCTTGCTTCGCTGAGTTCACGGGGTGTATTCAAGCTGGTACGGCTGGTCCGCACAAGCTCGAATTCACTGGATCATGCCCATCATTGGTTCAGGCATCTTCGGTTTCGGTCTCATGGCCACCTAGTAAGTTCCTATCCTTCAAATCCCCGTCGANGAGAGTCTAACGATACTTCGCGTTTCAGCTTGCCCATCCAGCTTTATCTTGTCGATTCGTTCCAATACGCAGCATCCGCTCTGTCTGCAGCTGCGGTACGCTCATCCTACTCAACGTCGCTATCAACGTGCTAATTGTTACCGGTCGTCGCACACAGGTCTTCCGTTCCATGCTCGGCTTCGCCTTCCCCCTCTTCGGCGCACAGATGTATGCCGCCCTCGGAAACGGCGGCGGCAACTCGCTGCTCGCGGGCCTTGCCATCGTTATCGGCATTCCTTTCCCCGTGTGGATCTACTTCCACGGAGAGAAGGTCCGCGCGCGCAGCAGCTTGACACGATAGATAACATTTTTTCTTCACGCATGCTTGCATGTCACGATTTAATGCCTTTTAATGACATAGAGGATCCTTTAGGATAGTTATTTCTTTTCGCGGACTTGGATGGATGGATGGATGGATGGATGCGCAGGGATGTTGCGCCGCAGTACTTACACGTTTCCTGTCGGTAGTCAGTATGTAGTGTGGAAATGAGAATAAACACATCACACTCGAAAATCGTTTGCCTTAAATTTCCCATTATCAAAACAAGTCATGGGGTGAATTCCGACGCCCGAGTGAAAGCTACATGTAAGGGATGGGAAAGACTACATACATTACACTAGATGAGGACACAGGCTACGACAATTTGAATCACGGTTTTACAGCTTCCCGAAGCTCAGGTGGTCTTGTCAGCTGAAGGTCCAGCTTCGTGGCCATCTGCTGAAGCTCCTTCTGAACCCTTTGGATCCTCCCTCGCCTGATTCGTGCGTTAGCATCACTAAGACAAAAGGGAAGACGGAACTGAGACTGACTCTTTGTTGAACTGCTGCCCAAACTCGAATGCCTGCGAAAGGCCAAGGCCATGGCTCCGTTCATGATCTGTCCTCGCCTGCTGCGCCTCCTTCTCCGCCAGCGCCTTGAGATGCGGCATGAGTCTCTTGTACTCGCGGTCCAACTGTATCCACGTGTTACTTAGGAACCAAGTGCATATAACCACAAAATACGAACCATTGTCGCTCGTGCCGTCAAGGACGCCTCATCATACCGGCCCGCTCCTAGAGCCTCTTGCTTCATCCTCTTGAGCTCATCGAACCACCTTGTCTCGTGGTCGCTGAGCTCTGGATTCGCCTTCTTGGTCAGGTCACTAAGCACGCGATCCAAGCGACCCATCAAGTCATGCTGTTTCTCTTGTATGCCCTGTATCTTCTCGCTCGTCTTCTGATGGCATGGCCCATTCAAGCGCGTGATAAGATTTTTCATGTCCTGGAACTTATTCAGCTGCCGGAGATATTCTTGCTTCTGCAATTCCGCCCGAGCCTGGACTTCTTTGTACGCAATTTGTGCCGCGTGGATTTGAGTGGAGAAACGTTCGACGGCCTCATAGAGATATCGTAATGTGTCAGGGGTGACGCGCCAGTCCTTTGAATCTGGAGAGGTGGGTCCGGCTAAGCGAGGCATGGGCGGTAAGCCCGTCTCACGAGAGATGATGGCTGGTGGCTCGAATGGCTTGCTTCCTAAGAATGACACGTAGGCGGTCGGGCCCTCCACAGGTCTGAAAAGGCGATCGTTGTCCGACGTTTTCTCATCAGCCACGGGTGGCAGTGGGTCAGCGGCTTCGGATCGCAGGTTGAGCGTGAACGAGATGACGCGCATGGCGGAGGTGAGGATGAAGATGCTATATGTCAAGTAGACGTCGTTGGGAACTGCGACAGCTATGACGGGATTTGAAGCTCTGGGAAGACATGAGTTGTCAAAAGGTCAGGATGGACAATAATGCTTACTTTCGCTCGATGGAAAATGTTGACAAAACAGGCTGCACGTCGGTGTGTACGGGATTGTCGAGCAAGGCCCTGTCCATGCCGTCTTCAGCACGCAGGGCCGCCCCAAGGCTTCGCAGCACGACTTCCAGACGCAAGACATGCACACCGAACGCGTGATACACATATACCGTGTCGTCGTAGATGGGATCTGCGTGAAAGACTGGGTGGTTCGCCTGCAGTAAATCCAATAGCGGGGGTTGTGTCACTGAGAGTGTCGTAAATAGACCAAGGTCGATGGTCTCATAAACGGCAATCATCGGCAGGGCTGTCTTGGAGATCTGCCGGAATAACTTAGCTCCCTGAAGAAAATTAAGGGACATATAAGATACCTGTTTATGGTCCCATCGAGCTTCGATCTTGTCTACGTCCAGACACACGTCTACCTTACCGTCTTGATAGGTAATTAGCAGGAAGCCCAAACGTTCAGTCTCGCCCTCGTCATCGGAAGTATTCCCGAAGGCAAGATATATGATGTCTGTAGCGTCGCCGCCTTCGCTTCCTTCGATAGTTCGCGGCGAGGGCTGAAGAAGAAATGGCCCTTGACGAAGGGGAGAGCACTTGATTGTAGTGGGAGGATGGAGAGATACTGATCGAGACGTGGCGGGAAATACTGAGCCGGGCGGAAGCTGCTTCAGAAGGGCGTTGACGTATTTGTGCTGGTAATCGTACGTAGCTGAAAAGTTGTCTGACATCGGGACATTGCTGTTGACTAGATATTCTTTCTTTGCCGCAACGAAGCAGTCCAACGCATGGATATATGAAGACGGGATGGAACTGGATAAATATCAATTAGGACTGAGAGCATATGTCCAACAATACACTCACGCATTCTTGGGCATGTAAGGGCACACGGCATAAATGTCACCGCTTTTCATGAGGGCATAAACAGTTAGGGGACCCCAGTCTGCCTTTCCCTTTCCGAAAGAGAAAGACGCCACTTCGTGTTCCGAGGCGTCCATAGCGTTGAAGGTTTTTGACTTCTTCTCGGGAACGAACGATATGATCTGTTGTGGTTCTTCCGTGTCAACTGATATATCATATTCTCTAACAACAAGGGTAAGGAAGGAAGAACACATGAGCGGCGGAAGCATACGAACCGAAGTTTGCCGTCCACAGTCATGACCACTAAGGTAGAGCCTGCTTCGCCCCAGGGGTGCCATTCCACTTTGGCAATCGGGGCAGATGAGGTCGAGGCATGGATGAACTGCCCAACTTGGATAGACCTGCAAACTAGGTCAGGATGTGGCGTATGTAAAGAGAGGTAATATACGCACTTGCAGTCAATAGCGGTGGGCACGAGCCTTGTGAAACCTGGCCGCGGCAACACGACTACAGCAACTTGAAATGCGCCAGCCACTGCCAGCAGCTTCCCACTAGGATTCAAAGCAAGCTGGTGAATCTCGAATTGGACATTGGGCGTGTGCAGCAGCTAGAACCCAAACGTTAGTCTTCGCCCTGTTTCACGTCCTATGCACAGTACCTTATACGTCTTGCGGGTACTCTTCCCAAGTTGCGCCTCTCCAAGGCCGGTAACGCGAATCTCTTTGCCAACGGCGACTATAAGTTCGGCGTCCTTAATGACCATGGTTTGCCGCCTTCCTGAAGGCGTGAGGTTGTCAAGCTCAGGATCAACCGACGTGAAGCTGGCGAGAGTATTTGTTGAGAGCTCGAGGGAGGCATCGCGGTCGATAATGTCGCGCGCAAAGATGGGGTGGTCGTTGAGAACAGAACTCCAGTCGGCTTGAGGATCCATGGAGAGACGGTGCGCGACTCGGAGGCGCGCGCGCTTGGGCTGAACGACGTGTCCATATCCGTCGAGTATTCTCACGCGTACGTACCGCGTCTGGCTTGCGCGTCCTCCGCCTCACGTACCCTTCACTCATCCCAGCCATGACTTCCATTGGTACCGGCTACGATCTCTCTGCAAGCACATACTCTCCAGATGGCCGCATATTCCAGGTGTGTTCAAGCGTGATCTATCTTGTGTTCACCATTTTAAACTCTCCTTCAGATCGAATACGCCAATAAGGCGGTAGAGAACTCTGGGTACACATATATTCTCATTACTTCTTTCACCCTGCTATAATCTCATTCACGATCAGTACGGCCATTGGACTGCGCGTGAAGGATGGCATTATATTGGCGGTGGAGAAACTTGTGCACTCGAAGCTCCTCGTACCCGGAGCCAATAGGCGCATCCAGACAATCGACAGGCATATCGGTGTGGTAAGTCCTTCGCATAGCATAGCATGGCTTGTAAGTGACTGACTCCCTGAAACTTTGCTATCAGGCGACGGCCGGTTTGCTTGCCGATGGACGTCACATCGCCAATAGGGCACGATCTGACGCGGCCTCCTTCAGGGATCTGCGCGACTCTCCTGCAAGCCTGAAAGTCCGTGCCATACCTTCGATGATATCTCTTGGTACTGACATGCATCGCAGTGGCTAGCAGACCAAATTGGAATGTACATGCAAGCCTATACCCTGTATTCCTCGGTTCGTCCTTTCGGCGCGAGTGCAATTGTTGGCGCCGTAGACAAGGATGGACCTTCACTTTATGTCGTGGAGCCTAGTGGCGTGTATTACGTGAGCACATCCTCTTTCAAACCTTGCATCGGATGCTTATTTGTATTTTAATAGGGCTACCACGGTGCAGCGATCGGGAAAGGTCGTCAACTCGCCAAGACAGAACTCGAGAAGCTGAAACTTTCTGAACTGACTACGCGAGAGGCCGCCATCGAGGCTGCAAGAATGTACGTGTCCGTGCCACTATCAGCCATCGCTATGCTAATCCCTGTCATAGTATCTACCTTGTGCACGACGACACTAAAGAGAAGGAGTTCGAGCTGGAGCTGTCATGGGTCAGCCCCGAGACGGAGGGCCGACATGTCCCCGTGCCCGCGGATCTGCTGGAGGAAGCAGAGCGGAAAGCAAAGGAAGCCCTGGAGACTTTTGAGTAATGTGTTTTTGCGCTGTAACTGTACACTCTGCACATTTCATTTGACGCCTTTCAACCATGAACATGCCTACCATGCTTCATCTAAGTATACAACGATGGACGTTGGTAACAAGGACAAGAGTGTGCATTGAAAGTCCATCCTATTAGCCCCGAAGCATTAGACAATCTGCTCGAGCTCGCGAGCGTAGTGCAGATCGTTGGCAATCAACTTCTCTTTGGGTATTTCCATCTTCTCTTCGCCTTTATGCGCGAATGTCACAGTGCCCGCGGTCAGATTTACTTGCCAACCCCGCTGAAGACAAGTCAGTATTTTTATCGTGCGCATCAAGTATAACACTAGCGCACCTGCTTGGCAAACTCGAGTAGTTCAGATTGTGACTTGAAGAACAAGAGCGTGGCGGCATCCTTCAGCGGGAGACTCTCATACGCCGTTTCTTCGCAGCTCGCAATCTCATTCCTGCCCAAAGTATATGTTTTACGTGGGCTGAAGTCGTCGCACCGTATGCACGCACCTGATGGTCCCGATCAGACTGTCCACAAAGAACTTGTACTCTTCCGCAGGCGCCTCTTCCCGTGCATTCCACACCTTGCTATAACTGCCTTCCATGAGCCATTGCTCGAGGTTGACGGGATGTCTGATGTAGGGGTTAAGGGCGAGTTCGTCGGCGGGTAGTGGTAGGGATTCGAGGGTAGTATGGAAGTCGGCTATGCGATTCTGGATGAGAAGGCGGATGAGGTTGAGACCGCGCAGGGGGTACTCTCGCTTTGAAGGGGGGAGGACAGAGCTGCGAATTCCTTAAAGGACAGCAAGACGGTAAAATCACATACACGTACCTGAAATCATTGTAGAAAGTCTGGAGCTGGGAGAAATAACGGTCGAACGACGGAACGTCCTTCGTCCGTATACTCCAGAACGCCCCAATTTCCAATATATCACCTGCGAAGGATGGATTAGATGGTACTTGAGACGTATTTTATCGGACATACGAGCAGCGACAAGGTCCTCAAGCTTGTGGTCTCCCTGCGGGAAGATGAGCCCTGTCTCGATTAAAGCAACCTGTGAAATGCAGACGGTTAAGAAGGAACTAGCGGGACGAATGGATAGGCGACAAGACCTTGAGCTGCGCCAAAAGTTTCCCGCATTTATTGAGGTCTGACGGCCTCGCATCGAAGGAGCGGGTGAGTTCACCGTACAAGGAGGAAAGTTGCTGGGTCGACATTATGGTAGGAGAGAGTACAGACGCGTGTGCTGCTTGCGCACCTCGACGCGACGCGTC
>SEOQ01000060.1:0-64113 GCA_004679275.1 Dentipellis fragilis
CTACACCGATTTCCGAGTTTTGTCATTCTGTAGACATGTAATGAGGGCTGACTCTACCACCGTCAGAAAAATGGAGGCATAGTCTCTCCAGGGTACAGCGGTGTGACATACATACTCGGTACGTTGTTCAGACAAGTGGGCCACCTATCGAACACAGCGCGCCTGACACTGTCCGCAGTCGACCCTCACAAGGAGTCGGGCCAGAACTTATACCGCCAGTATGCCGGAAAAAAGAACAAGATGATACTCAACGTGCGCTGGGCACATGAATGCGTCAGGGCGGGCGCATTGCAGACTTTCCAGACGAATTGGGCTGGATGCAAGGTGACTGGAAATGAACCGTACGTCCCTTATTTCCTTCGGAGACGCTATACCCTCTCAACGATAGTCATCTCGCCTTGCCAGTATCCATCGTCCAGCGCCTGCACCTCCGCCGACCCAGCAAATGCCTCAGGCCCCACCGCAGATGGTGCTGCAGCCTGTGGCAGGTCCATCTAGGCAGACAATCCCGCCACCTCCCGTTCCGGGCCCAGCACAACAAGTCCCCAACCCCGCTGTTGCATATCCACCTATGCCACAACCCATGCAAGGTGTCGTGCCACCCGACGGTCTTGGACCTCATGATCCCACAGCCTACGCATACCAACCTTACCCTCCTCCTCACATGCAAGGCCCCCCTCGTTCCATGCATCCCGCCACAGCTGCACCACCACAATCCTGGCAAGCCGCAAATGGGATTGCTCCAGAACAGACACAGAATCACATACCACAACAAGCTGCTCAGATCATGGCACGGGGGCCATACCGCGAAGAGACGTGGGATGCAGCATACCAGGCCCCACCACCACCGAATGCGATGGTGCCAGGCCCTGGTGGACCTTACGACTATCGACCTTACAGAGATGATCAGGCGGGTTGGGTCAGCGCACCGACCGAATATTACGAACAGCCGCCGGTGAGACATTTGCTATTTGAATGTGTATATGCACTTCCTCAACTGCGATCCAGTACGACCAGAGTTATGAGCAAGCGTATATGCCGGAGGCTGGGCCATCAGGTCAACCTACTGGAAGCGAGCAGCCCGCAACTCCTGTCGTCGAAGGACAAGAGACTCAGCGTGGACGTAAGCGCACGCGTCCTCAGGTTCGTCCTCATAGTGGCCCTGTTTAGGAACTGGAGTACTCATGATGAAGCAGGCTGCGCCAGCACCTCCTGCCGCTTCACTCGTGGTGAACAGAGGCAACCCACAGGCCCGTTCACCGACGCCACCAAGTCGTGTTATCAAGAGTACATACGGCGGGAATCTCTTCACCGCTGATGATGTTATGTACCTCAAGAAGTACATCGATTACTGCCAGGAGCAAGGCTTAGTACTGAGGTTTGTCGCTTCCCTTCCACGCTCAGGGCCAGTTCTAATTGCCGTGGCAGTCTGAGGGAGATTTGTGAACGAGTTGCAGTGAAGGTGAGCTATATAGTCTAGTATCTAAGCAACACCTGTTTTAATGTCGTCGTATTAGGCCCCACATCACACGTATGCGTTCTCCATTTCCCCGACCCTTTGCATTCTAACTCTTCCACAGTTTCTACTCTTGGCGTCGTTACTGCAATAAGCATCAGATTCGTCTGGGCGGTTATGCCATGGCAATGGATGGAGATGAAGGCGTCCACGAATNACCGACNGNNNANAGAGAACACCACGGGGGCGCCGGGCCTGGTCCGGGCGCTATCGCCGCAGCCAAGGCGCGTGCGCAAGCCGAGTCTGCCGTGCAGCGAACGCGGTCTCCCACACCACCTCGCGCCTTGTTCAGGAGTACGACAGGGAAAGGTGTGGCTTTTACGGACGAGGATGTTACGTTCATGATCAAGTTGCTGGATTATCGGAGGTGAGGCAGTTCATTTCCCTCCCGTTGCGCTGGTTCTTACCATCGTATCTTCTATGAAGGTCGCAAGGCAAGCTCGATATGGTTTCCTTCTGGAAAGAAATCGCCGCGAAGGTGCGTTCCCTCAGTTTCAGTTTCATTCATTCTGGGTGCATGGAATACTGATACTCTGATGGCGCGGTCGGTTGGTATAGGCACCGCATCACTCGCGCGCATCCTGGATGAAGTTCTATCGACGGCACAAACACGAGCTGAACCACACCGAGACGGACGAGCCGCTCCCGCAGGCGCCAGAGAAGAAGATGCGGTACACGCGCTCAGACGACGTCCTGCTCGCGCGCTTCTTCTACACCAAGCCCGAGGGCACCTCCGACAAGATCTTCCAGGCGTTCGGCCGTCTCGTGAGTACCTCATAGGTCTTCTCCGATCACGCAGTCGCTAAGAATCTAATGTTCGGCAGCACCCACATCATCCATGGAAAGGCTGGCAAGAACACCATCGCATACATAAAGCGAAGATAGACCACCTTATCCAGCGACTCTCCCAGGGCGAAGTGATAGACGAGCCCGACACCGCCGAGTGACTTCCTCTTAGCTTATAAACTACCCACTTTATAGTTACCCCCCTTGTCTATCTAAATAATCCAGCCTCTATAACTCCTGTCTTGTTACGTTACGTTTTAGCTGCTTCTCTTGTATGCCATAGGCCTGGTGTTCCATGGCCATCTCCCCTTCGTCTTCCGCAGTACTCAGTACTGTACTCGCTTGCGTTCCTTGGACTCCATGACTTCCTTGCTATCGTATCGCACTCACAATGAACGCTTTTCTTGGCTGGCACGAGCTACGTAGCTTGCAGCACAGCACCAGCGCGCGCTATCCATCCATGTTTCAATCTCAATACGGCGCCCGCGTGCCATGGCTACTTCCCTCAAGCGCCCGAGACTCACATCGCACCTGTTCAGGAGGTTATAACAAGGATAATTAAGCGATGAATGAAGACAGTGGCCGCTACGTATACAAGATACTAGATGTAAGAAAGCAGACGAGTGACACATGCACGACTATCAGAGCTTGAGAGTTTCAAAAGGAATTGCTTCGGACTAGGGCCATACACGCACATGATACAGACTGGGACGGACCGACAGGGACGTAAACGTAAACAATAGCAGACAAACGACGACAGATACTGGTAGGTGGTAGGATGGTTCATGGGCCAACGAACAGGGATCAGGGAACAGAGATCAAGGGGCGCCGATAAGGACAGGAGCGAAGGTGAAGGTGGGAAGGGGGAGGGGGACAAAGGGTGGCGAACAAGAAAATAAAACAATAAAGAGGGAAGAAGGGTGTGGAGGCCTGAACGTGTATAAACAAGGAGATCTACAGCCACGGGGATATGGTGGATAGAGATGGGGAGCTGCCGCCTCATGAGCGCGAGTTCGGGAACACGGGCGCAGGCCGCGGCGGCTGCGCGTCCCGCGGCGGCTTCACGCGGAACTCGCTCACGATGCAGATGTGGCTGAAGGAACAAAGTTAGAAAGTTGTCTCGCGGAAGATGTGAAGGGACGCACTCAGAGGGGTAATGAACATTCGGGAAGCCGACAGCCTTGTCGAGGTACGACTTGTCAATCTCGCCGAGTACCGCATTCACAGCCAAGTTCGCCGTCGAGTACCAGATGTAGTCAATGCCACCCTTGAAGCTCGGGGTGTAATTGGTCAACGTCTGGTCCCCTGTGCCTGCATACGCGCTCTTGAGGCCCAACCGGTGCTTCAACCCGTCCGACGTGTACTTCCCGTACGAATGCGACATGAAATCGGGGTGGTCCGATGGCACGCTGCCGTTCGAAAGGTACTCATATACACCGCTTTCTGGCACCGAATTGTAATCACCGGTGACGATCGTGGGGATCTTCGAGCCGTCAGCGTAGACTGGCGGAGGACGCGGCGGTGGCGCGTCAGGTGACGCGTCCTTAGGCGCGGGCGACGGCAGACGCGGAGGGTACTTGGCGAAGTGGCTGGCGACCTTGTCCACCTCGTCGATGAGAAGAGCGACTTGCACGAGTTTGACGTCGCGGAACGCGGGATCCCAGTAGATATGGGTGTTTGCAATGATGAAGCGCGTGCCTGTCTTCCGGTTCTCAAACAGGCAGATGACGGCGATGTTGTCCTTCACGAGAACTCGGTTGAACATGTCGTCTGTCTTCTTGAAATCCGGTCGTTGCATAGCCTTAGTGCTGAACTCCACGAGATGCTTCTCAACGAGCTGGTACCTGCAACGATGAACCGGATGTCAGTATTTGGCCATAATGAAGAGGTCGTGTGACGCACTTGTCTCGCTTAAAGAACGTAGCACATCCATCCACCAATCGTCGATCTGCATCGTTCATCGTCTTGAAACGGGATTTCGGCCAATAGACCCCCTCGTATCCTCGCTCCTCGAGACTCGGGACAAAATAATCCTCGTACTGAGCATTGTCGACCTCCTGCAAGCACAGGAAATCTGCGTCGTAATTCAGAATCTCTTGGAGGATGAGCTCCTTTCGATACTCCCACGCCAGCGCCCATGATGGAGTGTAGCCATATAGACGCTCTGTTGCGCACCTCTCGCAGAGAATGTTGTAACACAGCACTCTGAATGTCTCCGCGTTCGGGTCAGCATCTATCGCATCACGCTCCGCCTGGCTGATGAGCTGTTTCCATTCGCGTTCCGGTGGTGACGGAGGCATAGGACACGAGTCTCGCAGATATGAGATCAGCGCCGGAGTACCCTCCTTCTGCACGATGGCTTTCAAAGAAGCATCCAATGGATTACCTTCAACACCAATTGTCTGGAGTTGGTGCAGAGTACCCAGTTCGTGCGGAAGGTTGGTAATGTGGTTGTCGAAGAGATAGAGCTCCTTCAGCTGTGTGAGCATCCCTAGCTCGGGTGGAACAGTCGTAAGGCTATTCCCCGACAAATCAAGCAACTCGAGATGGCGAAGCTTGGAAATTTCAGGCGGAATGCTTGATAGGGAATTGTGATTGAGGTAGAGGTTGGCGAGGAAGGTGAAAGAGAAAAGCCCGGAAGTTGGTGGAAGGTTCTTGATCTGAACACCGCCCATATCCAAGGAATTCCACGTATTCTCTGGCCTCTTCACTTCTGAGGGCCTAGAAATCTCGGCAATAGGAGCGACAGTGGATGAAGGGTGGTCGACTGTGTTGGCGGTAGAGCTCTTAGGAGAAGGTCCAGCACCGTTCGTCGTCCCGTTCACGGTTGCGCCGTTTGTTCCATCAACACTGGCCGAGCTTTCCGAGTCCTTCACCACACCGTTCGGAGGAGGAGGAGGTTTGTTGGGATTGGTAATGGGAATTGCGGACTTGGTTACTGTGCGCGAAGCCATGGCGCTAGCGCGGGCGCGATGGTGCGGTGAGCGTGAAACCCGGATCATCTATCCAAGAAAAACACAAGAAAGATACATGTGAGCCACTGTTCGAGGGTATACCGAAGATATGCCCCGAACATGGAGTACGATATCGAGTAAAAAGGAAGGGGGAAACTCACCTCGCATTTCAATAGTTGTTGCTGCCACTGAGGCGTGATGATCTGACTCGCCGCACTGCCTGGAGAGTTTTGTGCGACGCCGACATGCTGACTATGGACATTGCCGTTTGCGGGGGGCGAGGAGAAGTGCGACAATGAACTCTGGTGATGGTGCTGCATGGTCGGCATGTGGTGTTGCATAGGGTTGACGGAACCATTGGTGTAGAGAGGGTAACCCGGGGATGGGGGAGGAGGGTGGCCAAATGCCGAGTGAGTGTGGGTGGGACGCGCCCATGGAGACTGGTCGTGGTGAGTGGGAAGCTTGTGCCCAATGCCCGGCGATTGTTGTGGGTAATACATCGCATCGGGCGATCCCAGCGGTACTGCTCGAGAGAAAATCGTGGTGGGCGAGCAGACCTAGGCTGGCAGAGCACTGTGAGGAAGCACGATATGTCGAGTTGTAAGCAAGACAAAGAAGCCACTCCACAAATGAAGGACGAACAATGCAAGAGAGTGAAACAAGGAGAGATGATAGGGGCTGCACGCAGATGCAGTGGAAGATGGAAGGGGATAAGGGGTTGAGAACGGGAGATGACCGTGGACGCTGAGGGCGACGGCGAGGCGGAGGCTGTGGACGTCGACGGCAAAGATGGGGAAAGACTCCGACGTCAATCCCGACGCGTCACAACCACAGCGCCCGCACCTGTCACACCGTGACCGAGGCGAGTCACACCCCGGCTGACTCAGCACCCGGTGTGTACACGAAATATTTCAGCAGCGGCGCCTGCATGCAAGCGCGGCCGCTGCCTTACCGTACGATCTTGTAATTTATTCTGTATCTGATTGCCATTTTACATGCCATTACACCAGTAGCGTGTTCTTCGCTTTCAACTTTTCTATATCTGCCCTCACTTGAACCCGCTGTTGGCGGACCATCTCCATCCTCTTCTCTTCCATACCCCCACTACTCACCATGCCCGTATACCAGGCCACCGTTTCTGCCCCCGTCAACATCGCATGCATCAAGTGCGTCTAAGCCATATCCTTGCATCTTCACAGCACACTTACCCTCCGCAGGTACTGGGGCAAACGTGATACAAAGCTCATCCTCCCCACCAACTCTTCTCTCTCCGTCACGTTGGACCAAGACCATCTCCGTTCGACAACCACCTCTCGTGCAGATGCATCCTTCAAGCAAGACCAGCTGTGGTTGAATGGAAAGGTAGATGAGATCAAGGAAGGCGGGCGCCTTGCGACCTGCATCTCAGAGATGAAGCGTCTGAGACGCGAGTTTGAAGAGAAGAACCCTAACGAGCCGAAGGTCAGTCGCGTCCTCGTCCCTGCAATTATGCATGCTCATCTCCTGCAGATCTCTTCGTTCCACGTGCACATCTCATCCGTCAACAACTTCCCCACTGCTGCAGGCCTTGCATCTTCCGCAGCTGGCTTTGCCGCTCTCGTCTCTTCGCTCGCAGCACTCTACAACCTCCCTGCGACCCCATCCGAGCTTTCTCTCATCTCCCGCCAGGGTTCCGGATCCGCATGTCGGTCCCTGTTCGGAGGCTTCGTCGCTTGGCAAATGGGCGAGAAAGCGGACGGCTCCGATTCGTACGCAGTAGAGGTCGCCCCTCGCGAACACTGGCCCGACATTCACGCATTGATTTGTGTTGTCTCCGACACCAAGAAGGGTACCTCGTCGACGTCGGGCATGCAGCGCACCGTCGAGACCTCTCCCCTCCTTCAGCATCGCATCAAGCACGTCGTCCCCGAGCGCATGAAGGCCATCTCCAAGGCCATCCTCGAGAAGGACTTCGACACCTTTGCACGCATCACCATGCAGGACTCCAACCAGTTCCATGCAGTGGCCCTTGATACCGACCCTCCGATCTTTTACATGAACGACGTCAGCAGGTCGATCATTGCGTTGATCACGGAGTATAACCGTGCCTCAGTCGAGAGCGGAGGCAAGATCAAGGCTGCCTACACGTACGACGCCGGTCCCAATGCTGTTATCTACGCGCCGAAGGAGAACATCAAAGAGATCGTCGAGCTCATCTACTCCTACTTCCCACAGACCGAGCCCTTCAAGGATCCCTTCGGCCTCTTCGGGGCCGCAGGTCCCAAGGGAAAGGTGGTGGATGGGTTCAACGCCGCAGTTGCGAAGCCCTTCGAGGCTGGCGCAGTCAAGGGGTTGATTCATACGCGGGTTGGCGATGGTCCCAGGAAGCTTGGAGCGGAGGAGGCGTTGTTGAATGCAGAGGGGTTGCCCACCGTCTTGGCTTAGGTGGATTTGGGGTAATGAAGGATCTGTACACAAATAGAGCAAGGTGTATTTCTGCTGGATATCCGTCTACTATCTACTTCATCTCGTCACCGTGTATGTACTGCAATACTTGACGCAAGGCAGAATGTGATGGGAGTCAATGTACAGTAACCGCCATCAGCGAATTGGGGACGCGCTGGTATTCCACGGCGGAATTTGGTAATAATTGTAGTACATGTAACCCTAGGTCTAACTATCGCCAGTCTGGGATAAGCCCTATAAGGCAATACCAACCTGACCGACGTTCACCATGCAGACCAAACGACACCAGCCTGGTCCTCCCACGCAATAATGCATCAGGCTGGTCTCGCCGCGCTCTTATGCGCGCTGTTTCTGATTTAGACACGCGCTTTTGTACGTTTTTCTGTATCTCGCGTGACGGTGTTGCTAATGGCTCTCTCCACCCTAACTTAGGTGATACGAGGGCACGACACGAATCCGCTGCTCATTGCGAACTCGACTTGGGTTCCCGTCGCCCTCGTTCGTCTTTCTGTGGGACCGATTAACGGCGCTTTGCGGAACAACGGAGTTCGGAATTTTTTTGATACGGGATATAAGGATGGTGTGCCAATGTCGACCTCGGTCCACTCTCTGTTTCTCCCCTCTCCTTCTCGTTGACAAACCCCTCCATGTGCTCTCGGGTCTTCTATAGCTCACCGTGCGATTCATTCTAGTGGCAACTACTGGCTCGGCTGCTGGGACCTCTGCTTGCATCGGAACGCGCCATGGTGACACGGCTTGCTTGTACCCTTGTCGCTGATACTCGTGCCGTCCCCATTGTGCTCTCTTGTATGCCCTTGGCCTGGTGTTCTCCTTCTGCCAGCCTCCGCCTGTGCGCGTGCTCTGGTCGCTGCAAATATCCATGCGCGTCGCAGCTCACAGATTTGCATGTTCTGTTCACTTCGCTACGCGCTTGAGCGTCACTGTGCTGATGTCGCGCCATTAGTGCACGCTGTAGAGTACATTCTGTTTCAATGAAAATTATATTTTATCTTTTGTTATTCACTGTGAGGTTTGCTGTATCGATGCCAAGCAAGCAGGATTATATTGGGAATTTTGCACTCTTCTCGAGAGAGCATTATATTGTTGGGTATAACATGGTAATGTAGATAATGTTCACAATGTTGCTCAACTTCGCCAGAATGGCCAAGTTCATAGGTGCTTGGAAATGCAAGATCTGTCGAATCACCAGCCTGGTGTATCTGGTGTTGATTGCAGACAAGATATGCCTAGATCTGCCAAGATCTTATCGTCCCCAATTCGCTGATGTTCATGGCAATCTCAACATGACGAACATCATTTTAGATAAACATGGCAGACTCTGGGTCATCGACTGGGGCAACGCAGGCTTCTACCCGCCATGCATCGAGTCACTGGCAATGCGTCATAGTAACGAATTGATCCTTCAAAATAGGGTACCTTTGTCATGGTCCCGATATCGCCAATTCATCGCCGGCCCGACCTCGGAGGACGAGGAGAAATTTTGGGATAATGTTTACTTAGGCTTCATCCACAGATTTGGCGGTGTTTCTCGTCGATAAGGGACATTCTAATCCTAGAGTATGCACCAACAGGTTCTATGATTTGAGTACTTCGCATGGTTCCACCTCCATCATAACCAGTTCAAGTTCTGAACACTTTGTTTCGATCTGCAAGGACAAATTAGTGACAATGTAGAAGTGATGCAACAGGGCTGGAGCACACCCACAAATGTTTACTTCGACCTCGAGGCCTCAGAGACTTCTGTTATCTCGTAGAACCTTCCTTCCATGGGAGGATAGGGGACCAGCTTCTGGCCCATCTCATGTGCAAATTTTGAAACTTTTCTATCAAGCGAGTTGAGCTCCCTTTGCTTGACCCATCCTTTCTTGAGAAACTCGTTCATTAGGTTCCGTTGCCAGTATAGGCACCCGCTATTGCCGGGAACGAAATGGTATAGGTGAAGCTTCAGTACAACAATGAGATCAAGTACATCGTCCCTGTGACGCGAATGCATGCCGTCCTTTAGGGAGATTCTGACGACTAAACCAGGATTGTTTGATATGAGGGCTTGCTTCTGTCTTGCGGAGATGTGGAGAGTACTAAAATGAACTTTTTGATTTTGAAAGCTACTCCACTCCGCGGATGAGGACTTGAATATGATTGCTTCCAGCAATCCTCCTTTCCCCGGCACCGTCGCATATCCTTGCTTCATTTTGAACTGCACAGACACTTCTCGCAACTTGAAGATGTCGATCGAAGCGAGGGTAATAGCGGACTCCAGTATATTTTTTGCTACTGCTACTACTGCGTCGCGTATGCTGTCCATCTTCTATCAAGCTACTGCCATAACCACACCGCCCCACGGCGCATGTCATGTATGTAACATCCAAAGCAAACGCACCGGCGCCTGGCAGAACCGCCCGCCCAATTATTATTGCGTAAAAACCAAAGAAAGAAAACGAAAAAAAAAAGTCCCGATCGCAAACAAAGTCTAGGTGAGCACCTGCCACGACAGCAAGTGCAGAAGAGAAGGGAACAGAAGAGAAGGGGCCTCCAGACAGACGTGCACATACAAGTCGATATGAACGCGCCCGAATATGGGGCTGGGAAAGCGCTGCAGAATCCGACTTCGCTTCGAGTCTAGGTCCAGGCGCCCGCGAGAGAAGCAGATTCGGGACGGCGGCAGGCTGCCCGCAGGCGCGGGCAGCTGGGGCGTCGAATGCTGAGATCTGAGACGCTGGGTGCGCGGTGTCCTGCTTGGCTATTGTGTGCGGGTCCCTGTTGCAATTGAGTGTGCAGATCCTGGGATTCCAATTCCGAACGCTGTGGGTGGGCTGGGATCGCCTTAACAGTACGTAGCCGCGTCGGCATGTCCGGACGGCCCCTCTGGGATAGAGTGCTCGACAAGATTTGACAGGGGCTGAGCACACGGAAGCAGTGTGCTGGGAAAGCGGCCTGCAGTGATGAAACCGAGGTAGGCAGGCAGACAGGCGGGTGAACAGGTATCTGGACCTCTGACGGCGCTGGCGGCACGCCTGTTCCTGCGCGACACTTATCACGAAGCACGATAAGCCATGCGCCGCTCGTAATTGCAAGACGCAGGCATAGACATGACCATGACCATGACCGGAAATAGATTTGGCAATCGCGGGCCTAGATACAGGAAACCTACGGCAAAGAGCAAAGTCGCGGCGGCGGCAAACAGGTAGAAGCACGTACAATGGGGATGGAAGAGTGAAAGAAAAGTGCAAGTAAGATGCGCATGGTAAAGATGAAAAATACTACCTTGATGTGTCCGTTCCGAATCAGTACTCCACCGCGTCGTCGTCGTCTGCAGCTGGCGCGGCGCCGGCTCGTCCTTTCTTTCTGGCTCGGCCGACTTCGCTACGCCCTTGGGCTCATCCTTGGGCACGTTATGGGCAGAAGGCACATCTGGCACTGGCGCTTGGTCGACTTCTTCCATTGCCGCGTCACGTGTAGGCTCGGGCTGTGATGGTGCTGCAGGCTCTGCCGGCGGGGCCTCAGGTTGCGGCGGCTCGCTTCTGGTAGGCTCTGCGTCCATGGGTTGATCTTGAGGCTTGTTGGCTTCCCGCTCAGCCTTCTTGCGCGCGTCCTCCTCCGCGACGCGCTGCCTGAACGTCCGGATCTCCTCGACACCAGCGGTGCGCTCCGCAAGAAATCCGTCCCATTCCGCTTCCGCAGCCTGCTTGACCTATGGAACACGTCAAACGGTCAGTGGCGTTGATATGTATATATTAACATTGATGCACTGACCTCGCTTTTGCGCTTTGTGATGAAGGCTTCCTGAGCGGGTGTGAGTTTGGCCGGGAGGTAGTAGAGAGGCGGAGGGTGCGATCGTGGCAGTTCCTGCAGAAGACCGCGCGTCGGGGGCGGTGAAGCGTCGTCGGACGGGATAACGTCGGCGGTGGAGAGGAAGTTGGCAAGAATAGGTAGACGTGTGCGACGCAATTTATGCTGGGATACGATAACAGGGTCAGCTGCAACATCCCCGCCGTGTAGCGAAGCAATCGACGTACTATTGAGTCCATGAGCTGCAGCTCCTCTTCCTTGCGGTTCGCGCTGACTTTGTCCTTTTTCGCCTCCTCGGCACGCCTGACAGAGTCAGTTTCTTTTCGCAGCTTATCCTGCAGCCTCTGCTCGATCAGTTGCCGTTTCTTGGCCTATGGGACCCAGCCGTCAGCTTGCGCGCAAAAACAGATGAAGAGTGGCGACACGCACGGCCTCGCTCGCGTTACGTTCTTTGTCCTCGTTCTTTGCCCTGTTCAGGGTACCTAAGACCAGGCCAAACATACTCTTGCCGCGCTTGCGTTCCCTCGGTTCGACGGCCATGTCCAGACGCGGTCGTTTCCTGCCCGTAGCTGCGGCTGCTGGCTCGGTGGGAGTATCTTGCATATGGGCATCGGTGTCCACTTGCTGGGCCTCTGCAGTCTCAACTTCTGGAGTTCTCCTGTTTCGAATATGTTAGCCCAGTTATGCTTGTGTAGAGTTGTCAAACAAACAAACTCTTCGTTCGACATTGTGGGCGCTGGTGATGGTCGAAGGGAGGGAGTGGCGGAGTTTGAATGAGTCTCTGGCGCGACGTGACCGTTCCAGCGCTCGCCTATTCAGCCTCCTCGACTCGACGACCACTATGCCTCCCAAATCTTCCGCAAAGCCCAAGCCTCCTGCTCCCAGTACAAAGAATATCGCGACTACCACTGGGAAGAAGAAACACGCTCCCAAGAAACAGCTATCCAACGAGGAACGCCTCAAACGGCTGTTCACATCGCTATGTGCCCAAATTGACGGGGGTCATTTCACGAACGCGGCCAAGACATGCGATAAAAGTATGTTTCTTCCTTTTTGTGTGGAATGACGGCATTTATCAAACACCTCTGGGTGCAGTTCTTCGTCTGGAACCAACTGATGAAGACGCGCTCCAGACCAAGCTCTTCCTTCTGCTCCAGACAGAGCAATATACGGCAGCGATATCTCTCCTTGATTCTTCCAAACTCAAATCAGGTGGCCCTTTCGAACGTGCGTACTGCCTGTACCGGCTCCAGCACGAGCCCGAGGCCGCGGAGCTTTTGCAGGGGATCAAGGAGGCCAAGGCTAGCAATGATGATGACCGCGGTATCCTGCACCTTGAGGCTCAACTGGTGTGTGCTACCTCCTATTCGGTACCCCATATGCGTTCTAATTTAGCCACAAGAACTACCGGCAAGGCGCGTACCAGGATGCGTTCGATCTGTACAATCAGCTCCTCGATACGACCGAGCCTGTATGTCCCAGTATTCATATTACACATGCACCTCCAAACTTCTGATCGGTCACGCAGCACACTGAGGAGCATTCCGACGTCCTCACGAACCTCCAAGCATCCCAGAAACACCTGGATTTCATCAACACCGATTACCACCGCGCCCTCGACCAGCTGCCCACCTCTCTGACGAGTGCGCTCGAGACTGCGCCGCCGCCGGTGCAGTCGACATCGACTCTCGCTGCCAACATCGGTGCATTTGCATCGTCGGCTGCAGCGTCGCTGGGCGACGTGGAAGTAACGCGGCCGACAGCACCGAAGAAGGCGCGTGCACGGCGCGTGCCAAAGGGCGTGGTGCCCGGTGTCACACCTCCTCCCGATCCAGAGCGATGGTTGAAGAAGAGCGAGCGGTCCACGTTTACGCAGGCACGGGGGAAGAGAAAGGGCGGTGGAGGCGCCACGCAAGGTGTGGTGGAAAGCGGAGGTGGAGGAGCTGCAAGTGGGCAAAGTCGAAGTGGAGGCAGTCACGGGAAAGGGAAGAAAAAGAAGTAGAACACCAGTGATACGTTATTAATTTCCTTTGCTTTGCCCAGCTGATGTACATTTTCCTTTCGCGAGACGGCATGGGTCCAGGTGATTGTCTATATCAGGGCCATCTTGGCCCAACGTTGCATGGCACGTTCTTCCGTCACTAACGCCGGATCGCGCACTGGAGCTTGCGATCTGCAACATGCCGGCGGCACGTCCGCCCTTGACAGCTCGTCGATGCTCTCCGATGCACGCAGGGGTGGCATCTTGCGTCCACTATGACTTGACTACCACAGAATACGACTGCAACATATCATTCACCGTCTGGGTTAGCCACGGACACTGGTCAATAACGTAAGTTCTATTGCTTCATTTACTTGGCAGCTACTCGTCATCCGCCGCGTGTTCGCCATGCACATGTCAACCACTCTGTTCTAGCTGCCAGGTGGTTTCATGTCTTATGTCACGACGCCTCGCGTGTGTGATATCTCTCCTGCAGGTGCCTTGCAGCTGTGGCAAGAGTGATATGTCTTCATTCTAGCACTCCACTGCGGGGTAGCGACAGCTCTGAAGCTATGTGCTCATGACCGACAACGTTAGCAGGTCACACTCAACTATAGGTCGTCCCAACCAGTGTCCACGGCGGAAGACGTTGAAGACGAATGGATGCAGGGGCATGCCGGACCCGCGTGCGTGTGTGCGCAACCTGACATGTAATTCCTTGGATTCGATGCCCCGAAGGCGTGCAATCCATGCACAACATTAACCTCCGCTTCTCGTTCACAAAGCACGCCCGTGTCGCTGGCTAGCGATCGCAGAGCCCAAGCAGCGTGTTTTATCGCTTTAAAAGCCTCTCGATATGATCCTATCCGTCAGACTTTCGAGTCTTGCACTTTTGTCCTCGTCTAGCCCTCTTCTCTCATCGCAGATCCAAAAGCACCATGTCGCACCCCACAGTCCGCGGTGTCGTTGTGATCACGCGTAATGGCGACCACCTCGAGTACTACCAGAATCCCATGACGTATACCAGCTCGCACACCGAGTGCACCCCACTTGGCGAGGTCCGTCACTTTCCCGTCGCCGCCTTCGTGTTTCTGAATGTATCCATGTTTTTTTTTGGCTTCTAGGTGCAGGCGCACGAGCTCGGTGGGTACCTGCGCCGCGAGTACTTCACTACGTCCTCCCCCTCGTTCATCAAGGGCATCCGTACGGACCTTGTCGATCTCGATCAGGTGCACACGCGTGTAAAGAATGGCGGCGAAGGCCGCGTCGTATTTGATTCGGCTATTGCCCTCCTGCAGGGCCTGTTCCCTCCTACCCCGCGCAACAGCATCACTCTTGCGAACGAGACGACCATTGTGGCACCCCTGGGCGGATACCAGTATGTTCCAGGTATGTTTGATTTTGCTCGCTTTATCATCTACTTGGGTCTGATGAGTTATCGAAGCTGAGACTGTTGAGCCCTCGAACGACCGGTCGCTAGAGAGCTGGACTGACTGTCCGGTAAGCGCCCGAGTTTTCCTCTTGATTTAGTTGGTCGCTAACTTGTTTCCCAGAACTTCGAAAAACATATCAAGGACTTTTACAGCTCGGACGACTTTAAGAAACATGAGAAGGCTTCCGAAAGATTTTTCTCTGAGGCTAAGGATTTCGTCTTCGGTCGCCCGGCTTCGCTCGTCAACGCGGTCAGTACACCAGTTTTTCGAGCCAGGAATGTACTTCTCATCTTCAGTTGCATTGCAGATGAACGTGAGTAAGATTATGCTTTCACACAAGAAGCTTCAATAATATGGGGTCTAGATATACGACTTCATGAACCACGAGCTCGTGCACAACAAGTCCTATGCCCACCGTCTTCCTCCCACGTTCATCGAGCAGGCGAGGCATTGGGCCAACATCCACGAGGACGGCGTTTTCTCGGATAAGGACATCGGTGGCATTGGCAACAGTATGTTCTTCATCCGCGTGCGTGCAGAGCGTTGCGCCCTGAAATCGCCCTGCTAGTTGCGGGAAGGACCCTCTTCCGCTCCATCATCTCGTCGCTGCAGCGCATCACCTACGATGGCGACCCGCTCCAGTTCTTGGTTGAGTCCACGACGTACCAGGCCTTCATTTCCCTGTTCCACCAGACGGAGATGATCGAGGATGATCCTTCGCTCAAGGCCGTCCGTACGTCTGCGCGCCACACTTACGGCTCCCAGAAAGGGCTAACAAATACTCTGTGTGCATAGCCGATTATGCCGCTGCGCTCGCCATCGAGCTCCGCCGTGGTTCGTTGCCCGACAATCGCGACTTCCTACGCTTCCGGTTCAAGAACGGCACTAGCGAGTCTGAGTTCCGCACTGTGCACGTGTTTGGACATAAGGGTGACATTCCGCTGACCGAATTCATCTACCGCTTGGAGGTGTGTGCAACGTGCTACCACCAGCGCTCCATCACAGCATCTGTTTCATCTGCTCACGCCGCACCTCGATCTGTTGCAGAACTCTGTCATCAGCTCCAACAACCAGTGGCTCCGCGTCTGCGGCGCGTCCTCGACGGACGCAACTTGGCGCCCCAGCCTTCCGTTTGCCTCCGCGACTGAAGAGTCCCCGGCTGTCACCGCGGCGTATGGCGCTCTGTTCGCCGGGTTGCTCATGCTTATGGCGTTTGTGGTCGCCTCGGTGACGAAGCGTCTGCGAAGCCGGAGGGTCCGGTTCAACTTGAACGGATCGGAAGTGCGTGACAGTTTGTCTCTGGAGATGGCAAAGACGATGCTGATTCCATATGCTGTCGGTTCTGCAGGTCGCTGGCCCGTCCGAGTTCACCGCCCTTATGCCAGAGAAGGGCCGCCCTCTGACACGCTTCTGAACGTCGGTCTGATCTCACTTTGCTTTCCAGCCTGGTGGTGAGATGCGGCCTATAGAAAGACACGGACATCTTCGCAGCACGGTATCTATTGCTTCCTATCGGACGTTTCCCGTTTCATGGTTCGGCCATAGCTTGCGGATCCATGTCATAGCGAACATCTTCACTGGGGCGCGTCTCGTCTTGAGGTGACGGGATGCAGGGAGGAACATCGTTCATTTACACGTTCTTCAGGCTTCGGGGCTGCTTTCGATGATCTCTGTTGAGAACCTTTTTCATACATGGTTCCCTTTACTCCAGAAATAGAATACGCATATGTATACTATTCTGTACGAATCACGTTTGTACAGTATCTTTGAAATGGTGGTGGTTTATTTGCAATCTAGGTTTCTGTCTTACTGGCATGTACTCAGCACCCCCCACAAACTTTAGAAGGACCGGATACGTGCGAGTCGCAGCTCGGCCGAACGAGCCGATCAGCCGCACTGAATTGGACTTCTAGTCGGATGCTATTGTCAGGTTAGAGTTTCTTTCTTCCTGCTCCTGCCTCCTTACCTCACTTACATAACAATCGTGCTGCTCTAAACACCCGCTGGTGGGCCCGTCCAAAGTCCTTCGCTACCCGATCCGCAGAGTCTCTTCCACGGCTCTGAGGCGCATCACCTTCAGCGGGGCGTCAGTCAGTAGATCAGCCTGTCCGATTGCAGGCCGCCGTAAGATTTGGAATGGAATGTGCATAAGTACGTCACCATCACAGACAGATCATCTATGGCTACCCAGATACCGCATAGCGCGCCATAGGAAAGCCTAATAGTCAACAATTCGCATCACGTATGGGCGGATGGCAGCGGGAATGCCACCTTTGGATGCTCCGCGGGTGCACTAGATCGCGCCAGAGGCCTGTGCCGGCGCTGTCCGAGGGTGTCGGTGGTACAGAGGATTTGGGTGCGCTGGCGTCCTGGTGCGCAGCTTTACGGCAACTTTGCTCGCCGTCGTGCCAATGGCAATGTCACGGCCAGGATGCGGACATGTCTGTCAGAACATGGGTCATGCTAGGGGAGCATGTGACGCTGGCACCCGTGCGTTGGCGCGGAACTTCACGGTGCGCCTCCTTCAATGCCAATGGTCCGTTGGCTACTCCGCTTCTGGGTGTCGGTCGGTGCCTGCGATGGGAGACGACATACGGAAGCAATTTTCTTGCTGGGGTTTGGCAGTTTCAAATTTGTGCAGGAGTTGAAAAGTCACCGGTGGCTTCGAACCGCTGTAATAGCATCTGCACCCTAGTGCCTTGACCCACAATGCATCTTGTTTCGCCGAAGGCTGCTATGCGAAATCAGCTCCGCTCGTGACTGGGAGGGCCGCTAGTTGGAAGCTATGCCAAGAAAAGGTGAGGTGGAAGGACTTACTTGTTGACAGCCGTGTGTCATACTGGGGCAGCGCAGGTATTGATGGAAGGGAGAAGCGATCGGCTGAAGTGCCGCTCAGATCATGGCTCGGGGGCTTTCTTTGCATCTGTACTTAGTCTGCTCGAGAAGCCAGACGAGGAGTCGCATGCTATTGTGCGTCCTGTTCTGATTGGCACATTTTGGATCTTGTCAGAGCACTAGTGGAAGAAATGTAAGTTTTGTCAGAATACGGCATGTGTGAGACGGTGAGGTAGTTTTTACGGGTAAGCCTCGAAGCTGGTCGGTTCTCATTGCATCTTTCGTGGCAGTGATTTCGAAGCGCCCAGGATTTGCCAGTCAGAGATACTTACGTTCTATATGAAATGCAGAGGAGAATGTGCATTTCCTGTTTGAAAATGCTATTGGACGTACTTACAGCAACGTCTCGAGAAGTCAGAAGTAGAAGTGCCATATCAGGCCTGTGCGACTCTGGAAAGTGGGAGTTTCGGGAAGAATCGGAGATGGCGGCCGCGGATACTGGGACAAGTAGTCAAATAGACTTATGGTGGTCAACGTGCGGCTCTGCGAGCTTCATACAGCTCTTTGATAGTTGTCTTCGTAGCGGATTCGATTGTCTATGGGTTTGTAGCTAGAGACGAGAGCTCTAGATTGCCGCACTTGAGCTTGAGACTTGGCTGCGGTCCCATCGAACGACGGACTGGTGACCGTTATGAAGACGAAGCCAAATTCCCACGGTGCACCGCGGAAGCAAACTTGCTACGTGAGCTACTAAATCCCTTACAAGGAACCACACTTGGTAAGTACTGCCTAGGAGCAATGTCCAGTGCACTGCCGGATATTTCTTCCTCTGGTGAAAACGAGGACTCCCGAAGTGTGTATATCTTGAAGCCCGTGAGACCGTACTTACACGTTCTGCGTGCGCGGTTACCAACGATGGTAACCTGAGTACCAGAGGTATGTAATTCTCTCTCGCTGGAAACAAGTCTTCTAAAACCGTATACTAGTGCAAGACGATAACTGCTGCGCGGGACGAGGATTCTCGTTCCGATTCGCGGGTTACGACTGCGCAGTCGCACTCACGATAACGATATGTCTACCATGGTAACGTTCGCTCTCAGTCTCTTGAAACGAGAGTAGAGCGAATCCCATTCATTTATACGTTCAAAATTCAGACTGACGTCTTCCTTCTCAAGTGCAACATGCGTTTCCACTCTGACACGTCGCAGCAGGACCGCTAAATCCGCTGATTTACACACTCCAAATGCCTTCATCAACCCAAGTTCACGCCGCAGCGACAGTATCATATAAAGAGAACAATGGGATTCAAGATGATTTTCTCACCATCCCCAGCCCTTTCCAGACATGAGCTCGGATAGCGATTTCCACAGCTCGATGGGCGATGACGTCGACATGAGCCCCGCAGACGGCATCGGTCTATCCGACCCTCAGTATGCCGCCCGCCGCCGCAGGATGCTCGACGTCATCAACCGGCTGAAAGACACTGGGTATCTATTTCCGTTTCTACTTACTCGTGTATATGCACATTAACACGTTATCTGCTCCTTAGCGCACAGCTCGACATCGACCTGCCCGAAATCGCCGTCATTGGCTCTCAAAGTGCAGGCAAGTCCTCTCTCATAGAATCTATCTCCGGCATCAGCCTCCCCCGCGCATCGGGAACATGCACCAGGTCAGCTACGCTCACCTCTACGTCTCCATGCCCTGGATATTGACAGCACCACAACACAAATAGATGCCCCACGGAGTGCCAGCTCTCTCACTCCGACAGACCCTGGCAATGCCGCGTCTCCCTGCGCCGCGTCACCGACGCCCTCGGCGCCGACCTCGGACACCCGACGGACGACCAGTTCGGCGACATCATCACGTCCAAGGCGGACGTGACCGAGCGCATCCGGCGCGCCCAGCGCGCGATTCTGAACCCGAGCGCGAACTTCCAGGCGTTCCTCCAGGGCGCGGACGCGGATCCGGATGTGATGGAGCTCTCGTTTTCGAGGAATACGATTTGTTTGCAGATCTCGGGCGCGGATGTCGCGGATTTGTCGTTTGTGGATCTTCCGGGTGAGTCAAAAACACGGATTTCTCGAGCCCGAAGTGATATTTAGCTGTTTGTTACTGCAGGTATTATTCAAAGCGTGGCTACTGGCGGAAACCCGGAGGACGTGGAGCTTATCCGTGAGCTGGCGATTTCGTATATCCGGAAGCCAAGTTGTATAATCTTGTTGACGGTGGCATGCGAGAGTGCGTTGAGCTCTGCATACCTGACATTGCACGTCTAACCACGTGTACGTTCCTCACAGCTGATCTCGAGAACCAAGCCGCATACGGCCTCGCACGCCAGTACGACCCCTCGCACGCGCGCACAGTCGGTACGTCCCGCACACCCTCCTCTTCAAGTCTCCCAACCGACCACTAGCACTACTAACACGCACGCCCCACTGACAGGCGTCCTGACCAAACCGGACCGCATCGAGCCCGGCAACGAGCANAACTGGCTCCCNGTNATCCGNGGNGAGCGCAGCGAATCGATCTACTGGTTCTGCGTGAAGAACCCGACNACGGAGATGCTNAACGCAGGCATCACNTGGGANGCCGCGCGCGCGCACGAGGCGACGTTCTTNGCGCAGGTGGCGCCGTGGGCGGGNCTCGGGGCTGTGCATAGGCAGCGGTTGGGAACGGACAAGCTGACGGCGAGGTTGAGTGAGATGTTGGCGGAGCTGATTGCGAAGCGGTAAGTGGTCAGCAATATTCCTCGGGCTTTGCATTCATGTTTTAACGTGTAGGCTGCCGGAGCTGCGCAAAGAGCTGGAGCACCTGCTTGCGCTCACGCAGCGCGAGCTGGACGTCCTCCCGCCGTCGCCGTCGCACGAGCCCGTCGGCGAGCTCATGCGGCTCGTCGGCGCGTTCACGCGCGGCGTCGAGAAGCACGTCGTCGGCACGCCCGTCGCGGAGGGGCTCCTGCAGGCGCTGCGGCCGATGCAGCAGGAATTCTACCTGGCCATCCGGGGCACGGTGCCGGCGTTCGCGCCGTGGGAGCGCTGCCATGTCGCGTTCAGCGGCTTGCGGCCGATTGCGGGGCCGGCGTTTTTGAATGGCGAGGCGGAGGATTTGAGTGTGTGGGATGTGGAGGTGAACGACGATGTGATGTGTATTGACGAGGTCATGGAGAGGGCTGAGACGTGCGTGGTCGATTTTAATTCTTTTTGGATGGTTGGATTGACGATTTCATAGTGCGGTGACGCGCGAGCTGCCAAATAATTATCCGTTTATCGTCATCAAGCAGCTCGTCTTGGACGTGGTGGAGGAGTGGGAGGAGCCTGCGCTCTGTCTGTACGAGAGCACGAAGCGCACGCTTCTCGAGCATGCGCAGCGCCTCGTGGAGGAGCACTTCGGCGCGTTCGAGCACGGGGGGCTTAAAGGTCGAGTCTCGTGCGTCCTCTCTCTCCTTCCCTCTATCTCCGTTACAGCGCTAATAGACACCCGGGCTTATGCGTGTGCAGACACATCGTAGCGGAGCACATCCGCGCCTCCGCAGAGCAGACGCTCGCGCGCATCGAGTTCGTGTTGAAGGGCGAGGCGGAGCCGTACACGCGCAACCGGCATTACTTCCTCGATTACAGCGCCAAGTTCCTTGAGCATCTCACGGTGCTCCGGCGCTGGGGGCCTATGGTGCGCCCGCCCTATGTTGACCCATCGAGTATGAGAGTATGGGCTCCAGACCCGGACCCTATGGAGTCGGCGCTGAAGATTATGGCGGACGCACGGGCATACTTCCAAGGTGCGTATTCTCCTGGATTTCTTGCATCCTCCGACTGATTAGGACGTGGGTCCTACTGCAGTGGCGTACAAGCGCTTCGTGGACAACGTCCCGATGACGCTCGACCAGTCGCTTGTACTGGGGATCCTGGATGGGCTCGATGGTGTGATCTTCCGCGGCCTCAGCGTGAATGGGGAAGATGCGTATGAGAATTGTCGTAGGTTGCTGGCGGAGCCTGAGGAGAGGCGAGTGGTGCGTGGGCAGCTGGAGCGGAAGAAGGAAAGGTTGTTGGGTGCGCAGAGGGAGTTGGAGGAGGTGTTTGTGCAGTGAGTGTGATGGTATGTCGGGTCTGTTGGTGTGTTTCTTGCATCGGATCGCGGACGGTGGCATGGCGTTTGTTGTAAGTAGGTGTCAACGGCATGATATGTGGAGCTTCTGTAATTGTATGGACAACGAAATAGTACGACTGCAATAATTTGATCAGATCTATGAAGTAAATGAAGGCAAATACGAGAAGCACTCAAGGAACAATGAAGAAGAAAAAAAAGGAAACCATTTTCAGGGTTCCGTAGTGGACACTGGGAGGATTGAACTCCCGGCCTCGCGCAATTCCAACAGCTGCGAAGCGCGCGCTCTACCACTGAGCTAAGTGCCCGATGTTAGCTTGCTTTTTGTTAAAGCCATATTCAATAATCCGTAGTCCGACGATGGGAGGTCCGGATTCTACGATTGAAGTTCTGCGAGGATCAGTTGTATCAGGTAGGAAAGATTGTGGGTGGTGAGCTAGGGAAAAGATTGGCTCGAAGAGTATTGATAGAACCCTAACCCGAGCACGCCACCGACGCGTGGTAATCGGAGCGCGTCGGCCCCGAACATGACTTTCACCGACGCGTTTCTCCGACTCTCTTATGTCCTATACTTCATTGTGGTCGGCGGCTGCCCAAACATTCGACGACACTGCGCTGGGAGCTAGTCCCGGCTGAACAGATGCAAAATCGAGTCTGACTTCTGCGATCAAACGCTGGGGCCCGATGCTTCAGGATGCCAGCGGAGAGACCAGTCCGGTCCAATCACAGCCCAGCGGTAGTGCCTGTGGACAGAATATGGGTGAGTCCCCATGAGATGTATGTGTCTACGCGCAGTGCTTCGTGCACAAAATTGTACGCCAATTGGTGCGCACTTGTCGTTTCGTATTCTTTGTAGTGTTTGACTGACCTAATTTCGGTAGAGCTGAGCGATCCTAGTTGTCGTAAATCACTGGCCATAATGCGGCTTCATAACATTGGATCGCAGTGGTTGGTGCAGTCTACGCGACGCGTATATTCCGTGCAGAATCGGAAATTGCGTGCATTATGGCTACGCGGGCAGGCGTGAGGAAGCAAAGTTCCGCGCAATAAAGTCGTCCGACGCATACCCCACCATCAGGAAAGTGTCTCTAACATTCGCTGGGAGAGGGTGCTTTTGTGGAACACCCTGTGTCTATAGGCTTTATCACAGCTACACATCTGTGCGTGCACGGAGCACGGCGCCACGGTCGTCATGGCCTGTTACGAAACTAACTCATTTCCTCATGGCTTCCCACTCCTCGACGGCATCATGATCTTCTTCCGCGGCCAGCCCCGTCGACCGTTGTGCCTTTGGTCCAGATGACGCCCACTGCCGGCCCCGCAACTTGCAAGGCGACAAAAATAGAACTCCCAACCCTAACCCGACGGACGCATGTGAGCGCGACGCGTCGGGGTGGACGCGTTGGACGGTCGGCGCGCGCACCTAGCACTCGCCTCGGTCTCCTTCTTCGTGGTCACCACGTCTTGCGGCTCCCCGCGACATNATTCGAAGAAACGCCGACGGGTCGGGCTGAGCGCTCGAGGAGATGGCTAAAAATACCCAAGATGGCTGACGTCAGACTGGAGAGGCGAGACGACGTCACTGGGGTCGATTGCTCTTAACAAGAAATGCATCCGGTCACGGACTCGACACAACCGTGGTCCGTCTCCGAGCAAGACCCTTCCTCGCTTCTTTCTTCTCACCACCATGTCTGCCCCCGCTGGCGATGTGCACAACACAGAGACTAATCGCGGCTACAGCGGCTCTGCCTCCAACCACGACGTCGAGAAGGGCGACCCCGCCATTGAGCATGACCGCCACCAGTCCCCGCCAAATTCCCCCAACCCGCAGCACCAGGAGGATGAAGAGGAAGAGGATCCGATGCAGGAGCCCGACGAGTACGCCCGTCTTCTCAAGTACGTCGACGTCGAGGCCAAGCGCGCCAAACATGGCCATGATGACGGCGAGGACCACGGCGATAGGAAGATGCGAAGGCTCTGGTATGCCCCTTGGAAGAAGGTTCCTGTCGAGAAAGACGGGACTCCCAAGACCCCGCCCGAGTGGCTTGAGACAGACATGACCCAGGGCCTGCGCGACGACGAGATCACTCCTCGGCGCGCCAAGTTTGGATACAATGAACTGGAGAGGTACGTTCTTCCCCGCCCCGCCCTGCCCTGCCCGCTCGCTCATAGGCCTCAGCCGGAGGGATAATCCTATCCTCAAGTTTATCTCATACTTTCGAGGGCCTATTTTATACGGTGCGAGCATTCCTCCTGCGTTCCGGGCTTTATTTATGGTCCTGTAGTTATGGAGCTTGCTGTCATTCTGGCTGTTGGCCTCCGTGACTGGATCGACTTCGGCGTCATCGTAAGTGTCTTCTTTCCAGCCTGAGACCCTCTTTTCAAAGACCGGCACCTGCAGATCGGTATATTGGCTTTGAACGCGTTCGTCGGCTGGTACCAGGAAAAGCAAGCCGGAGACATAGTTGAACAACTGAAAGCGGGCATTGCCATGCGTGCTACAGTATGACTCAGTCCTTTTCCGTCCGAAACGCTTCATTAACATCTGTTCAGGTTGTACGGAACGGCCAGGAACAGGAGATTGACGCGAGGGAACTCGTACCCGGTGATATAGTCGTCGTAGAGGAGGGCTTCACAGTTCCTGCAGACGGCAAGGTTGGCTACTTGCAGGAGTACATTCAGAGATTGCTAGCTAACATGTTACCCAGGTTCTGGCAAACTATGACGACAAGGATCGCTCACAGGCAAAGGATATTCTGGAAACCAGGGCTCGCATGGGTAGGAGGCATTTCTGACATGATGCCTTTCCATTACATTATTGACAATTTGCTTCAATACAGCTGAGAACAGCGATTCGTCCAGTCAGACCAAACGACCATCCAATGGATCCGTCAAGTCAGGTAAATCAAACCTAAACAACGGTGACGCCAATGGAGAAGATGAGAAGAAAGCCGCAGAAGAAGAAAACATAGAAGAGCGCAAGAGGAAAGCTCGTGGTCCCAGCGTCTTGAGCCTCGACCAGAGCGCTATCACTGGAGAGAGCTTGGCAGTGGATAAATGTAGGTGACTTTCGCTTCCACGACATGGCAATTCTGATGTCGAAAGCAGTTATTGGTGACACGGCTTACTACACGACTGGTTGCAAGCGCGGAAAAGCCTACATCGTTGTAACAGATATCGCGAAGGAGTCCTTTGTCGGCCGTACAGCCAATCTCGTCAACGCTGGCTCCGGCGTAGGTCACTTCAACAAGGTCATGACCAGCATCGGAACCACTCTGTTGGTGCTGTGAGTATCTCTTCTGTGATGCCTTTGATATGAGAACTGACGACCCTATCTTCATAGCGTCATTCTTTGGATTCTGGCCGTATGGATTGGTGGCTTCTTCAGGCATCTCAGCATCGCGACGCCTTCAGACAATAACTTACTGGTCTACACTTTAATATTCCTCGTAAGTCTATGTGCATATAAGGTCGTTGAAGGGTGTGCTTACATCGACATAGATCATTGGTGTCCCGGTCGGTCTGCCCTGTGTCACGACCACGACTATGGCCGTTGGCGCAGCCTTCTTGGCTCGACGAAAGGCGATCGTGCAGAAACTGACTGCCATCGAGAGTCTCGCGGGCGTCGATATCCTCTGCACGGACAAGACGGGCACCTTGACGGCTAACCAACTCAGTGTCCATGAACGTGAGTTTTCTCATCTACGGTGGTATATACACCGATAACATCTTCTGTCGCAGCTTGGGCGGTTGAGGGCGTTGATCTAGACTGGATGTAAGTTCTTTGACTGGATGTATGCGCGCTTTGGGTGGGTATTGAGCGCATATATACAGGCTGGCAGTAGCGGTGCTTGCGTCATCGCATAACATCAAGGCGCTCGACCCCATAGACAAGGTCACAGTGCTGACTCTCAAGGTAACGACCCGAGTAGATCTCATAGCTGTCTTCCTAACCTTCGATCCCAGGATTACCCAAAGGCGAGGAATTTGTTAAAGGCAGGTCGTTCTGATCCTGCTGCAGGCCCTTGCAACTCACATGTGCGCACAGGGTGGTTGGACCACTCACAACTTCAAGCCCTTCGATCCCGTCTCGAAGAGAATCACGGCTGAGGTCGAACGTGACGGCAAGAAATACGTTTGCGCCAAAGGTGCACCCAACGCGTACGTGTCTCTTATGTCTTTTTCCTCCAAGCGAGTACTCAGCGTTTAAAACCCTTGGTAGCATTCTAAGGCTCACTAATGCAACGCCTGAACTTCAGCAGATGTACCGCGACAAGGCCCAGGAATTTGCAAAGCGTGGCTTCCGGACGCTTGGTGTCGCTTGCCAAGAAAATGGCAACGATTGGAAGATCCTCGGGTTGTTGCCCATGTGAGTACAACTCTAATACGACTTGTGGCATCTTCTGAAATTGGTCCAGGTTCGATCCTCCTCGCTCGGACACAGCCCAGGTTCGACCGTTAGGTTCGGATAACATTGAAGTATGGCTTACCCTGTCGTTTCCAGACCATCGGCGAAGCTGGAATGCTCGGTGTGCGTGTCAAGATGCTGACTGGAGATGCTGTGGCCATCGCCAAGGAGACTTGCAAGCAGCTGGCGCTGGGTACGAATGTGTATGACTCGGAGCGGCTCATCACGGGCGGCATGGCCGGATCGGAGGTGCGTCCTCCCTTTGTGCAGCTTCGCTCCATGCTGACGGACATTTGCATGGTCAGATTCATGACTTCGTTGAGAGCGCGGATGGCTTTGCGGAGGTTGCGCCGGAGCATAAGTACCAGGTCGTCGAGATGCTGCAGAATCGTGGCCACCTGACCGCGATGACTGGCGACGGCGTGAATGATGCTCCTTCCTTGAAACGGGTATGTACCGTCGTCCGGCTAAGCGGGAATGTTGGCTGAGATTTGGTAGGCGGATTGTGGTATCGCTGTGCAAGGTGCCTCGGATGCAGCGCGCAGTGCTGCGGTAAGGGATCTGTCACGTTCTTTCGTCGCAGGGGCTAATTTGCGGAACTGAAGGATGTCGTGTTCTTGGACGAAGGTTTGTCGACTATCATCACGGCCATCAAGGTCGCTAGGCAGATCTTCCATCGCATGAAAGGTACGCTGAGTGAGTCTGCTATATCCGTGCGTCCACTCATGTGTCCTTGTAGCGTACATCGTTTATCGTATCGCGCTGTGCTTGCATCTTGAGATCTACCTGGTGAGATGTTCGCTGCCATTGACGTCGCGTCGATGTACTCATTCAACTCCGCCAGACCATCTCCATGATTGTTCTGAACGAGACTATCCGCGCGGACCTCATTGTCTTCATCGCGCTCTTCGCCGACCTCGGGACCATTGCCATCGCATACGACAACGCACCGTACTCCAGCGAGCCTGTCGAGTGGCAGCTGCCCAAGATATGGATTATCTCGACCGTCATGGGCGCCGGCCTCGCGGGGCGCGACGTGGATCCTGCGCGGCACGCTGTTCCTCACGGACGGCGGGATCATACAGAACTGGGGAAGCGTGCAGGAGATCTTGTTCTTGGAGGTTGCTCTGACGGAGGTGGGTGTGCTCGACTTTGAATCGACCGTGCCGCGTGCTCATAGGATGGGGTAGAACTGGCTGATCTTTGTCACGCGGGGAGGCGGTACGTGGCCGTCGTGGCAACTGGTGAGCCGTTCGTTTGTTGGTCAAGGAAAATGAGAAGGAGCAGATCGCTGAGGGCGTGCATAGGTCGCCGCCATCCTTGGTATCGATATCCTTGCGAGCTTCTTTGCCGCCTTCGGCTGGATCTCCGGCCCCCAGCCTCACAACGGGTGAGTTGCCGTTTGTTCTTCCGTTTTTGCGAGACGCGGCGAGAGGCTGATGGATGCTAGGCACACGGATATTGTCACCATTGTGAAGATCTGGGCGTTCTCGTTTGGGGTTACTGTCATTTTGGCGCTGGTGTAAGTATTTGAAGTCCTGCTTTTCGTCTTGAGCTCTGCACTTACATTGGTTCGATGACGTGTAGGTACTTTGTGCTGAACAAGATCACGGTAAGCTTAAGCTGTTTTGAGTGCAGGTACTTCCGCGTGAACGCTCGGCTGACACCGTCTGTTTGTGAACAGTGGCTTGAACGGCTCGGCAGGTCGAAGGTGAGTGCCGCACTGTTCTCTATCTGTCCGTTTCGTGGATGTGAGGCTGATTCGGCTTGCAGCGCGGTACGACGAACAAGAAGCACGAGGATTTCTTGACGAATCTGAGGAGGCTGACGCTTGTGCACGAGCGTGCGAGTGGCCCGAATGGAGACGAGGATGTGTTTAGGTTCCAGCCTGAGTGCGTTGCTGTGCTTTTGCTTTTGCTTCTGGTGTCATGCTCACATGTCTTTCTTTTTATTTTATGATTCTTTGCGCGAATAGGGGCGAGAAGAAGTGAGATGATTCTGGCTCTTGTGTGACTGAGAACGCGTGCTGATTCAGTTCTGGTGCGGTTAGGAAGAGCGCGCCTGCGCCTGCGGAGGGCAAGAAGTCGGGGTGAACGACGCAAGGGAGGGCGAGGGCGAGGGCGACCTGGGACGGCACGTCTATGAAGCGTCGGTCGCAGGGGACATGGCNACGACACACGACANGACACACGACACACGACGTACGTAGACGACAAACAAACAAACAAAACCTACAGCTTACGCATTGTGCGAGAAGACATGCTTGGGTCTTGCTGGGGTGTGATGCTGATGCTGGTTACGTATACCCTATGTCTTTTTTTGATTTGTACGAATAGCGATATCTAGAAGCTCACTTCAATTTGCGGCGCGGNGGATGGGCTTGCCAGTACTGGTGGTTTGGATCTACTTATTATGTTTATGTGTATCTACTCGAGTACTACATTTTTTAGNGTGGTTGATTTACTATAGCTAGGCGTGTGTATGTCCAGGTGTGGGTGTACTTATATCAAATGTGATGGTGCATACAGCGGTGTTGGTGTCGTGGGGAGAGAGACTGATGCATGGCCATGGGGGAGTGGGGTGAGCATTACCGTGATGAGCTCGAGCGGGAAGGGACGTCAGGACAGGCTGGGACTACTACACGGCGGCGTGCGCACCGTGATCGTCGAACCATAAGAGCAGAACTCTCAACCATTCTCGCATGCGCAGGGCCGAGAACGCGCACGGAGATACTACAGATGTGACTGTACATGCATTACACCGGACAGTACTCTGTACACCATGCACCACGCACCATACACCACAACCACGACTATGCAACCCCGTACACGCGCACTACAACCACGACATCTAGCCAGGCGCACTTGAATTTCGACCACTCTACACCGACACCGACGCTGACGTTTCACCGCTCCGCACGTTTAGGCGGGGTTCGAGCAAGCTATTATAGGCGCGAATTTAAATATTGACATCTGGCATTGAGAGCCTAGGACTGGTGCTCACCGGGACCGATGTGGCACGGAACACTGTCCTCAGCGCGCTTCATGGCGGGGTCAGCTGCTTTAAAATCGCATAAATTAGCAATCTTGCTTGCGAGAAAGTAGTGACTTACCGGGAGCAGCGAAGACGGCGGTCGCGGTCGCGGCGAGGAGGGTGAGGAGAGAAAGGAGCTTCATGTCTGTTAGACTCGGAGTCTGGTTGAGATTCGAATTCGTCGAGGTCGAAAGTGCTGCAGGAGGCCGCAGGCGTTAACGTTCGATGAGGTCTTCTTCGTGCTCGCTTGGACGCCTTTTATACCATTTCAAGTTGCCTCCTTGCTGCAGCTCTGCGGGTTCCGTTCCCACTGGCGCCCTGTTCATCACGTCTTCAGGTTGCCGATCCTGGGGAAACGCGTCCATAAGTGCGTTAGCTGCCAGTCTTCAATGTGCGCGCCGGTCGATCGACAGGTCCTACTGTACCCAGGAGCTGAGCGCTGAGCGCTAGCGCTCACGGCTGATATCAAACTACTTAACGGAAATGCATACATATGCTAAGGCACATCAGCAGCGCGATAGCTATCGTTGAAAAAACAACGATGATGCGGCGGGGTGAGGTTGCCGCAATGCGGCACTTGCAATTGCATGCGCGGTGTCCAATAAGTGGGGTATGTATATGATCATCGGGTTGCCTTCTGACTAAGTTCAGATGCTACAAAGAAACGACTTGGAGAGCCAGCTCACCTCGTGGCGGCGAAAAAATGGCAGACCCCAGCGGCTGTAGTAGTGCGGCAGAGTACGGCAAGGATTATTGACATTCAGCATTAAGATGGTTTGGATGGATGAGGCCCGGGCTAAGCCTTTACTTCGCTACTCGATGTCAATCAGGGCCGAGAAGTTTGTGATGCTGCCTCACCTGCAATCAGGGACCGCGATACAGCCTTCGCAGCAACATAGAGCCATAAGTATAGATGGGAAAAGTGGATGCGCGACCGAGATGCCCACCAGTGACCAGTCGATGTCATTGTGGATGAGCTGTACCTGAACGAACGAGCTGCGGTGATGATGTTAATGTAGATCGCCCTGAAGTCAATTCAGTATTCATGGAGCTGCACATGACTCCGGCATACTTGACTTACAACGGAGATCGTGAACTCGGAATGGCCGCGGACTCTCACGTCGTCCATTTAGCAGGGAACACTCACACCTGTTTGAGAACTGTCGTAAATGCGGAGATATCTCCACAGAGAATGATGTTTTCGTTGCGCTTGGAACAGCTCCTGTTGTAGCCGACGTACGGATTCAAGACAATTGAAGGTCGAACGTTGTGGAGGAGTCGTAAACCGACTTGCGTGCCTGCTATACTACTCACGGATTTCGCCGAAAGAGAATCGGCAATACCCGCATAGTAGGCCCACCGTCTCCTCCCCAATCCTTGCCTCCGACTTGAACTTGACCGTCAGAGGATGATCATCGAGATATCCCTGAAAAAGAGTTGGCTAGAGAATCGACAGTGAGTGATATGACTGACCACTTTATCATCTTTCTCTTGTCCACAATCCTTGGAAACAGTGGCTGGCAAGAGCCCAACGCCGCGGGCCGCATACTTCGAGAATACTAGGATCACCAGAGACTCAGATAACGTGAGTTAGTACCATCCCTTTGTCGAAGTGGTGTTGACAACTAGAAGGCTATTTGAGCCTTCGCGTCTCACATTCGGTGAAGATAGAAAAGATATGGAGGGAGCATCGCACGACGTGGTACTTTTATGAGGAGGCTCTCATTGCGTCAGATAATGCAATCGTCGCGCGGTATGGTGCTACTCCAGTATTCTGAAGATGCTGGCAGCGTCGGACGCTCAGGGTACGCGAGAAGAAGTTCCTGCGTATTTCACAGCTGCGCTCTTCCAGCTAGATTCCTGGTCGTGTCGACCTCTATCTTCTAATTTCGTTGTTTTGCAAGCACAGCATTCATTAAATTGGTCGGTCGGGTATGGTGTGAACATGGAAAACTTTGGACTGAAATTCGGTCAGCAGGTGTCGTGTAGAGTCATTATCATGAAGCTCCGGGATTATGCACAATGCTAGCGTTACACATTATCGTAGACCACATGCTGAGGCACGAGTGATACCGAAATAGGTTCGGAGTTTCCTACGTCCAGCAGAAGATTTAGCATACCGGGAAAGGTGAGGTCCAAGAGCATCGTTTAGTTATAAGTTTACAAATTCAGCCATGCATCCAGAGAATTCCCCTGGGCCCTGATTTTCAGATTCAAGGGGTAGACAATGGCTCGTCCCGTATGAATCCGAAAAACCACGATAATCCTGAGTCCATCCAGTGCATCTGACATCAATCTGACAACGTGAACGAAGTAAAATTTGAATTGACGATAAAAAACGAATCTTGTACTGCGTTCAAGCTGTCCATTAACCGAAGAGGGCAGTCCAGTGGGGTATCCTGAGTTTCTCTCAGCCGTAGTTGTTTTTTCTTGCTAGTCACAGCGGCCATGGGAGCCCTGGGCCAACTTCGGGGGGGAGGGAGGATTTAATCTCAGCTGTCCCGGAAATTTGGCTCACGAGCTAATGCGAGCACGCTGCATTTTGAAGCTTACACCTGGACGTCATACTCATAGCCTCTGAAGTATTCACGAACTGAAGCAAGGCAATACCGCTTTTCTCTAATTCTCAATACAGTCATAGTGTTACCGAACATACTGCAGCAGAAATGGATCCCTTTGAAGTAAGGATGCAGTTCCTTACGCTTCTGCGCAGGCTAAACGCGTCAGTATTCGTTCCCACAGTTCATCGAAATGCACTTCTGATGAGTGGCCTTTCAGCTCACAACAGTCCATCCAGAAGGTAGTCGGTTATGCCTTGAAGTACTACGCGCGGTGCGGTGAGGACCTCTGGGATTGCATCGTGGAGGAGTGTCAGAAGGTATGATGACTAACTCCATTGAAGGGGGAACCTCTGTCCACGCATGACGACGCATGTTGCTGATTCTTTGTCCAGGGTTCAATCAATAACCGGATCAACATCCTGTATTTCCTCGACTCCCTATGCGAGACATCATTACTCGCGAAATCGCACCCCGTCGTTCTCGGCCCCGATGTACCGCCAAATAGCTCATTCTATGTCGACTACGTCTCGCGCGACCTTGCCAAAATCGTGGAATCTGTTGTTCCAGAGGGAAGGCAAGGTCTTCCGAACCTTATGAGCACGAAACAGGTGCGTCTTGAATCTTAGTATCGTTTCAGACAGTACTGACAGCGATATATGTCCCCCAGATCCTGGAAAGCTGGCGAAGCAAGCGCGTCGTTGAGCCCCAAAAGGTGGACGATGTCATGGCCACACTGAGCAGTCGACAAGTCGCCGCCGAAAGCCCGCCCATCAGCCTCCCATCACCCCTCGCATCCCGCCCTCCGCCTTCCTCTTCAGCATCCCTACCCCGCAATGAAGTGTTCAAGCGTATCGAGGAAGATCGAGAGCGACATAAGCGTCTCAGAGAGCGGCGATGGGTGCAGCCCATATCTCATGTGACGAACGCGTTTCCGCCATTGGCATCGTTCCTGCCACTGGAAAACCCGGACGGCGAGGGCGAGCTCACGATTGACATCGAGTTTGATAATGAGTGGGAGACGACGAGTGATTGGAATGAGGACGACGACGATGCCGTTGGAGAGGAGAACGAGCTGTGTTTTCCCGGAGAAGGGGAAGCTCCCATGGATCTGTCATAGTTATGTCCTCTGCTTTGTTCGCCTATGGACGGTGTATTGTACATATCATGCATGCGCTATTGTACTTTTAGAGCTCGCAGATTCGTGCAGGTTGTAAGTAATTTGTGGTACGTGGTGTGTAGTGCAGGAATGAGTGAGGTAATAAGTTAAAGTGAAAACTAGATTCGCAGCCTATATCCCAGGACCCAGATACCTTAGTATTCCCGTTTTCGCTTGGTTCGTCCCTTGATCTCACTATCCAAAGTTGGTTGATGTTAGTGTCAAGCAGTGAGCCGCATCTGATAGCGAGGACGTACGTCAACGTAGAGTTCTTCCTTTTACGACCCTCCTTCTTGGATTGGCCTCTTTGTTGTCTACGCTTCGCGGCGGCCTCTGGATTTGTTGTAGCCTTCGAATACCAAACATATCAGTGGGCATGCATCGAAAGTATTGATGATAGTGACGAACCATCATGATTCGCGCAGTTCTCCGTTCCCGCTGCGTCGCAACGATGCTCTGCCGAATCTTGCTGTAGACGGTGGCAAACTTGTTCGTGCCAACCTTCTGCTGCACAAGCTCCTGTAGCTCCACAGCCGTTGTCTTCAACTCGTCTAGAAAGGATACACGTAAGCCTAGAGCCAAAGGGTGCGGCGAAAGCACATACCCATATGCGGATCCCGGACGGTATCATCTTCTACGATCCGGTACACAGGAGAAAGGATATGCATGAGGAAGTCCTCCAGTCGCGATGGCTCCATGAACGTCGCCATCGCCGCGAACCAGCGTAAAATGGCAGACGGTTGATGGTACCAGTTTTCCTATTGGCACCAGACCAGATCAGCAAGGGCAAGACGAACAAATAAAACTCATTTCAATACGCACGTTACTGCTCGCACGGTTCCTACGGGCTATATGCGCCGACCTTGCCTGATATGACATCTTCGAGAACAGCCACGCGAGCGGGTTCTCGGTCTTTCCATCTTCATTTTTGCGCTCCTTTTCGCTGACTTCTTCCTCAGCATCACCGTCAGCAGCCGCATCGCCCTCTTCAGCTTCGGCTTCGGCTTCTGGTTCTGGTTCGTCCTTCACTGGCGCAGGCACAGCGCAGAAGCACTTGCCGATGTAGAACAGGTTCTTGACTATTTGCAGGCTGAGTCCTTCGTCCAGATGCGGGCTTCGGAGTTGCGTACACAGTTTGCCTGCGATGTCGAACATGTCGAGCCCGTACGGTGTCAAAGGTGAGTTCTCAAATGGCGCGGCGATCGGCAGGGCAGAGAAGAGCAACCCGAGTAGTCGAGATGATGCCGTGCGAACCCAAGCGTGAGGGAACAGCAGATGCGAGACGACGGATGTCCAGGAGATCTTCTGAGCCTGGGTGATCGTATCCGGGAACACGCGTGACACCTTGGCGAGCACCGTTAAGGTGTGATACGGCGCCTGCCACTCAAAGTCGACGTCCATGGCTTCGTCCTCGTCATCCATCGCGTCGAGCTCCTGTGCACTGCGAAGAAGTACCGCGTTGAGGTCCTCAAGGATAGTCGGCAGCTGGGAGAGAGCATCCTGTTGCAGGACGTCGATGACGAGGCCGTACACCTGGCAGGCAACGCGCGTGAGCACGGCCTTGGCCTGCTGGCTGGCCCAGGAGTGCAGATGGGACATGATGACGCGGCGTTGCTCAGGCTCTAAGCGGACGAGGAGACCCTTGAGGATGTCGGCGGCCATCTCGCGGCACTTGGACGAATCGTCGTTGGCGAGAAGCATCACCAACGAGACGAAGAACATGTCCGCGTACTGCGCGATCAATTGGGCGTCGAATTTCGTGACGATGGCGGAGAGAAGCTCTAAGACGGAGCGGCGGCCGCTCTCGTGGACGTATGACAGGTTCTTCGCGAGGAAGGCCATTTGGTTCCGGAGTCGTCCCTTGCCTTGAGGGTAGTCAAGGAGGAACTGCAGCAGGACGCTGCGGCAGAGCTCTTGGACTTGAGAAGCTTGGTTGGTCACCATGATCTCCGACACCTTGTCCATCAGGTCGTAGATCTCCGGAACGACGAATTTGCGAGCCACGATGGCACGCAACATGGCGAAGACGGCGGCTTGACGCGTAGGTTCCTCCAGGTCTGGAGAGATAAGCTCGATGAGATAGATGAGGTCCTTCTCTTTGATCTCAGCCTTCGTCCTGTCGCGGATGATTGTCGCAAGCGACCGGAAAGCCGTCTGTACAACATCCGACTCGGTGCTCCCCGTCTGCTTCACGATGTCGATGGTTTGTCGGACGAAGATAGGAAGGGACTTCTCCACGTTCTTCAGAGGGCACTTGACGATCGCCGCTGCAGCTCTCAAGCCTTGGTTCAATACTTGGCTGTTTGTTGAGTAAAGCGTATTTCCGATCACGGCGACCATCGGCTCGAGGCGCGCAATAATGGCAGGATCCTCGAAGTCGAAACGACTTCGTCTGAAGGCCGTGTCGAACAGATCGAGACCGAACACGACGAATCTGAAATGAAGGGCTTGTGAGCACTCGAAATGTATATGGTGTACGCATCACGAACCGGAACGAGTTAGTGGCATAATGGTCAGCAGCGATTGCCATATCACGTTTCATTTGCACAATAGCGTCGCCCTTCGCCCTCCTCTTGTTCGGTTTCGAAACATGCTGTAGGAAGCGCGAGTTCTGGCTGATGAGCGTGTGGCACAGCACAAGGAGCTCAGATGGGACAAGATACTCGTTCGAATTCAGCCCACTCGCAATCCTCCGCAGAAGGTCGTCGACCTGCTGCATGACCTTCAAGGTCTCCGTTTCTTGCATGATACGCCGGACTGGAAGTAGGAGACCGCTGATGCTCGGAGGCGTGATGTACTTGGCGATGATTGCGAACGAGTCGAAAGCTCGCGAAGTTGAACCACGGACTTCTCGCATCTTGGTTTTGAAACCTTCCGCCTGAGTATCCTTGCCAGGTTCGCCGAAGATGACCTCTGCGGAAACATGCGTGACATCGTTGACGCAAGCGTCGAGCACCTTGAAATCTTTGACATTCTCCGGGCCTGTGACGTGGACCAGAAGTGAATGCGTAACATACGCGAGGACATGCAACTGGGGACCGCGCAAAAGAGCTCCACGAAGTTCCTGCAAGATGAGAGGAAGGTAAGACGACCCAAGAATGATCGCAATCCGACACAAGGTATCCTTCGCGAGATCTCTGGTATCCTGAGATCTGCTGCGGAAAACCTGGCTCAGGATAGTCAACAGTCTGCCAATTTGCGCCTGACGACTGTCCTCCGGGAGATGGCTGGCCACAGTGATGATGCCGATTGATATCGGGATGCGGATGCTGTCTTCGTTCTCGTCGCGTCGTTCGAGATGCTGGAGAAGGGCAGGGAGAAGGCGCAAGTTGACGGCATCTACGATCTTTGCCGTCGGCGTTTCTGCCGGAGCTGTCGGTTCACTGACGTCGGCCACCGCAAGTTCGGCCTCTTCAGCTTCGACCACCGTGTCTCCAGCTTCAGCCTCTTGATCCCGCTCGCTTTCCATAGGAATGGTTTCACCCATAGGGAAATGGAAGTTGTCGAGCGCAGCGACTAGCGTACGAACATACGCTCGCTCGAAACCATCTTTTGATCTTGATAACTTCAGGTAGCGTTGAATAAGAGCGTAATAGGGACTCCACGCAAGCTGTTTGGCCATATGCCCTATGGTGGTGATAGCCTCGTTGACTAGATGATGGTCCGTGTCGCGACTCGCGCCAATGAAATTGCCCACAAGCGGGACGAAGACCTCAGCCAACGTTATGCTTCGGAGGCGACCTTCGTCGCAATAGTCAGCCAGGCGCCGCAGGGCTCTTGTCCGCCGGTGCAGTTGGACATGATAGATGTTGTTGAAGAAATTGGCCTCTTCATCTCCTCCAGCGAGCAGAACTCTCATGTCCTCCAGCACATTCAGATGCTCGCAGTTTGAAACTGCGTATGCGATTACGCCCAAGATCTCCGCACGGACGAGCTCGTTCCTTGATCGCAAACCATTTTTGAGAGCCGGATAGAGCTTGCGGAGGAAAACGCGCTGGTACTCCGAATCGGGGGCGGCCGCAACTGCGTCCAAGAAATGCTTCATGGCCTGAGACGAATATCTCCGTACAGCCAGTTCATCCGGATCCTGAATATAGTGCAGCATGTTGTAAAGCACTGGAAGCCATTCCACAGTGGTAAATGATTGATGAGCTGTTTCATTGAGCGTGGAAAATGCATCCATGCGACGATCAAAGTCGGGTTCTTCGACATGCTTCATCGAGTAAGCGTTGAGAGAGTCTAAGATCTCAGCGAGAGGCTGTAGTGACACGTCAAGTGATGCGAGCTGGTTGAAAGCCGCCACCAAGGCAATCCGTGCAGGCCGCGATCGAACGCCGAGGAATAACGCCGACAAAAGTTCGTATGTCTTGACATATACCGCGGAAGTGCGATCTGAGAGCTCGGGGATGAGTGGCAGGAGGTTATAGACGATCCTGAGGAGATCAGCCTTCACCTTCTCCCCGACCTGCTTCGTGGTCTTCCTCAGAAGAGGTGAGAACAGCGAAAGAAGGGTCGTCGCTTGCTTGCCATCGGTGATATAGTGCGAGATCTCCGACAGAGTGCTGAGCTGACGTTGTATGAGCGGGTTGGCAATCGCTGCGGTCTGCTTCGTACGTTCCACAAGGACGGAGAGGTTGTCGAGGAGCTTCGAGATATGTGGCTTCACCACCCGTTCCTGAAGCTGCTCTTCTGACGCAGACAACGCGAGCAGGTGATCTACCATGTCGAGAACACGGGATACAACCGACGGCTTAACCCCCGGCGCCACCAAACACGCGTATATTTGGGGTAGAACGCGCTGGTCATAATCTACCAGGAAATACGGGTAGGGCAGACGGGATGTCCAGACGTTGAAAAGCTCGAGCAGTGCGGAGGGTGCCTGTGTGTTCTCCCGGTCGAGCAGATCAATCCTGGGCGAAACGGACGTCCTGTAGATCTCCGCCATATAGGGCGTAAAGTCAAATGACACAGGATTGCGGAAGAAGTCGGCGAGGCGTTGGAGACCGAGTCGGCGGATTACCCGCAGACTCTTCAGAGACCCCGAATCCTCCACGACGTCCTCTTCTTCGGCATCCGCTTCGTCGCCTTCACGATGCTCCTTGCCCTGACCCGCACCGTCCAATCGATTCTGGGATTGTGCGATCAAGCTAATCGTAGCACCGAGGAGCACATTCCAGCGTGCCGTCAGCCGAGAGCCCAAGTTCTTGAGAACGTCGCCGAGCAGGTTCAAGAAGCCAATCCGCTGCTTTTCTGAAACATCTTCCGGCACCGATCGTGAAGTGTATTCCGCTCCCTCGAAGCCCTGGAGACCAGGCAGAACAGGACTGAGCATCAGTTCAACTAGGAGGCTGAGTTCTTCATCGGTGCAGCCTGCCAGAGCGTGGATCACGGCAGCACGGCGATCCCCGCCTTTTGAGCGGGCTTTGCGGTCCATCATCAGGCCGAAGAGTAGTCGGACTACAATGTCGACGAGCTCGTCTCTGTCGTCAGATCCGATACTTGCTATATCGATTTTGGTCAGCTCATCGCTCCACCTTGTATCGTCCAGGAGTCCTCGCAGCATATCTTCGTGTGCGACAAGATGAGGAGACTTGTATGTCAGGAGACATGACAACGCTAGACTTTGGAGTGGGCGATCAGCGTGCGAGAGCANGTCNATGTACANTGCCCGCAACTGCTCCGTGGAGAGTAATACTCGAGGATTTGTGAACTTCGAGAACAGGGTGAGCCAGGCAGCGAGCTTGCGGCGTGGAAGCTTCGCTGGTCCCTCGGGGCCACTGACAGCGAAAAAGTGGGTGATGAGGCTTCGGTTGTGTTTCTCCGCCAGAGGAGCACAGTGGCCGAGTGTCATCAACAGTTGGGCCTCGTAAGACACCTGATCGAAGCGATCGCTGCACTTCTGAGACTACAATAAATGATATGAGTGCAGTGACAGGATGGGTGAGGGAAACGACGTACTTCGACAAGCTCGCGTTCTCGACCATCCCACTGCTTCCACTTCCCGATGGCAATTCGAAGCTTGTGAGCGCTTGGGTCTTTCCACGTATGCTCATCTTCCCAGATTGTGTCGAACTCTTCGCGTTCGCCCAGACTGGAAAGCCATTCTGGCTCCGCTTTGTCGCCCTCCCCTAACTGAACAGCACGAAGCTCCTCGAATATGATATCCCAGACAGCATCGCCAAATCGCTCGGAGAGTGATGACAGGGCCTGCGCTGCGGCGGACCACAGAGGCCGGAGATTGACCTTCAGTTGACTGACAAGCCAACGAGCCGCGAGGTCAGAACCGAAAGAGTCTTCGTCCGAGACGAGTTGTTGAAGTCTGTTCATGCGGAGCGTGCGCTCGCGGACACCCTGGACATCTAGCGAAATCTCTTCCGCTTGAATGATCTTTTTGATGACCTGCTGAGCGGGGCCCGATGCCTGCACTAGCCTCGAATCGAGTAAGCGGAGGGAATTGAGCCTGAGCTTCTGAGAGTGTGACAATATACTCGTCTTCAAATGACTATATGCGTCTTCAAGAGCTAGTGCCTTCACTGGTGATGACCTATTCGGCTATGAGACACTGTATGTCGACGTGAGGAAGCGAACTCACGTGGCCTGCAGGAGTGCAACTAGACCAGATATGACATCTTCATGCCAATACCAACGCTCAAGCACCTGCGCCGACAATGAGGTTAAATCGACATGTTCCCAGGTCGACGGCTTCTGTTTCGAAAGCTCCTCCATCGTATGCCCCAGAACCCATCCTGCGTTTCCAGGGGACGCCTGGAAATCGCTCTGGGGATCCTCCGTAGCGAGCGTGAGGTCGACAAGCGACATGAGAAAGGGCGATATCGAAGGAAGGATATTCGTGAGCCGTAGGATGCGTTGAAGTTCGCCAACCTGTGCACAACAAGCAAGCTTCAGAGTCACGGAAGCCTTCACCTACGAGAAAACTTACATTTTCGTCGGTCCTCGTCCAATTTGTGAGCCGTTGTTGCACCCAAGCGTCAACTTTCTTTCGCCAAATCTCGTCTGTGTCACGGAGCCTCTGGTTCTTGTTAAGGCTAGCCAAGAGCTCCAGGGCCTCTTTCGGATGACTATCGAGGAGTTGCGGTGTCAGTTTCTGAACATAGGGTAATTCCAGGGCCTTCCATCCGCCGAACGCGAGATCGGAGAGCGCGCCGCAAAGCTGGATCCCAAAGGTCGCGTCCGTCCACGCATGCTCGACGAGCTTTCGGCCAGGGCCGAGCCATAGCGCCATGTCTCCCGCAACCAGTATTGAGGTGGCAAAGGTGATGAGCGAGTCTCGCAATCCGGGCACTATTGGGAGCTGCGGGAAGCGAGACGCGATGGTAGATAGGTGTTGCGCTAAATACTAGAGTAAGCATGCGTCGTTCTGTAAAATAAGGCAATACTCACGAGTCAGGCGCGAGCCATGTCGTACATAGCATATAACAGATGTGATATATATGATCCGAGAGAGCGGTCCTAGCTGTTCCTCGGTAGGCGAAGACGTAACTTCGGTCAAGAAAATGAAATGGCGGACGATGACATCTGCCACAGGCAAGAATTGCTCGGGGCCCTTGCAGTGATGGATGAGAGCAGTAAGAACACGACGAATTACCGTGAACGTCTGAAGTGGTTGCTCGCTTGTGAGATGGTGAGAGGTGAGCGCGGAGATAATGGGCGGGGCAGCGGTGTGCAGCGTCTGCGATACAGACTATTGACCCGAGATTAGAAGATTGTCGACAACTAAAAATGAGAGACGCACCTTGCACGCAAACACAACGGCCCACGCACACGCGTCTTCTACGCCCTCCAAGTCCTCGACCATAAGCTGCGTAGCCTTCTCACGCGTAGAAGCCTTGAGACGGCGCAGAAGAGAGCCCCATGCTTCTGCGACAGCCCTCTGGGTTTCAGAACTGCATTTTGGTAGGGTCTCTCGCATCGAACGCCATGATTCTTCGAGAAGGTCCGTCTCCGTCCGCGAGACGAGCAGGTACTTGAAGAGCGCAGAGAAGGTCGCAAGGAGGGCTGTCAAAGCAGGAGCAGAGATAGATCGTGGAAGAAGACGCAGAAGACGACTCAGAATCTCCGAGTATAGGGGAGTGATAGTCGATCTCAAGTCATGGGCAAGCTTCTGCATAAGGCTGGTGGGGAGTTTGGTAAAAAGAACGAGATAGATGTATCATAGCCGACTCACTCGAGCAGCGCTCTTAGACCTTCATCATCTGCAGCATCAATGGCTGAAAACCAAAGCGCCAGTACGTCCCTCCAGTGGTGAAGCAAAAGTGCCATAGACGCGGACAAGCCATCGACTTGCCCAGTGAACTTTACGAAGGCTGGAGAAAGATTGAGTTGCCTCCAATGGTCGAGGGCTTCGTGAAAGTGCGATTGGTCGTCCTACGAATAACTTGCATGAGTGGGACGCGTAGCGAAGCAAGCGCTGGTGCTACTTACGCTGATCTCATGGTCAAATTTTGACTGGACGAGAGCAGATGGAAGATGGACATCTTTTAGGGTCTGTTGATACGATTGATGCTACGAGATAATGCCATATGAGTTTGAATAGCAAGCTAAGCTGAAGAACATTACGCACCTTAAACCGCTTCACCGGTTGCACATCAATTTCTTCCGACATGACCTGCCGCCTTGAAGGAGAAGCTTGACTGAAGGACTCAGCACCTTAGTCAAGAATGCGTGAAGAGATAGAAGCTGAGTCTATGCAAACGCCGAGTATGAGTCGCGGCAATCGCGAACGCGGAACGCAAGACTCGACGCGCGAGCACAAATTTGTGAATACACGTGATCTGGCGTTGAGTCCGCATTGTTTGGAACGGAAGCCTTTGCCAAACAAATACCTTTTATGGGCACGCTTCATGCCTAAAAGTTTGACGATCGTGGAAAATCGGACAACTGAGCTTGGCGAATAGGAATCAGGCTAGCGCTGGGATCCCATCACCCTCTCGAGTCCCTGAATATTGAACGCACCACGCTGATGTGTCGGTGGCCACACAAATTTCATGAATTGCCATCATGCATCTCTGATGATTGGATTTACAACGCACGCAACGGAACTGTGTTGTCGTAGGTAAAGGGTGCGGGCACAGGGTATTTGAGACGCAGGTATACGGAGTAGTATGATTGGAAATGGGTAGCCCGAATAAATAGAAGGGTCCGAGGCCCGGACGTGGAAAGTCGTAGCTAGCGAATAAGTAAACCAATCAAAACAACCAATACGAAGGATCGGGGTGATGTCAACAGCAAAATAGCGCGCATGTCAAGTGCGATAGAAACTCGAATGTCCATGCTCGCAAGTACAGCCATACGGAGCACGACTGGGGAGGATGACAGCCCATCACCAAATTGACAAAGGCAGGATCAGTGCAATGCAACGCAGCTTATCCCCTTCCGACCCCCACATACAGCCCGCCTCATCATTAATGCTTGAGATACCCGCTTGCGCGGTCGGTTTCCGAATAGGCTGGAGGTGGGACGATGTCGACTGATTCTACAGAATCCTTGCTCGAATGATTTGTGAGGTTTGTGGTTGACCTGGCCTCGTGGCCTTTCCGCCGCTGCGCTTCGAGGTCGATGTCGGAAAGGGATGGGGGAGAGAACTGGTCATCTGGGTCGGAAAACTGCCATGAACCGTCTGGCTGTTGAAACGCTGTACGCATGCTAGTCCCAGGTGGATGGGCTAAAAATTATAGGTGAGAAACAGCAATGCGAAAGGTGGGCCACACGAAGCACGTACAACTGGAAAACCGTGGGCCCTGCGGTTCCCGGACACCAAAAGGCACGATGACATTCGCGGGGTTCCAGTCACTGACGGGGCGAGCAGTCGATACCCTCTTGCTGTAGCTTTCTCTGCGACGCCGCCGCAAGAGAAAGTACACCGCGATCAGGATGCACGCGAGCACTACGACGCCCAGACAGACTCCCAACGCGACCAATCCTGAATACACTCGCAAATTAGTACGTGAAGACATACATTCTTGAGACTGACACGCACCTGCAGACATGGAAATAGAGATGTGGGGTTTCTGTGGGAAGGGGTCGAGTTAAGCCGATTGGTCGAGGGGACGAAGCCTCTCCGACGAGAGGGCTCAATACGTTATGGTGAATGAATGTGAAATGAAGGAGAGTTGATTATAAGCAGCCACTATCCCAGAAAGAAAGAGCACGATAGGAGGAGAAATCGTCAATACCTGCACGTCGTGGTTTGCGAAGAAGGCAGTACTTGACTATAAGGTCCTGAGAGAGCTGATGATTAGCTTACCGCCACCCTGTCAGCGCTAGCGCTAAAGCCGAAGGGCGCGAAATTAACCAGGTCCAGATCTGATGAGATGCTGGCGATTTGGGGACTACCCTCGGGGTTCAAAATCAAAGCTCGAGGAGGTCGACGAGGGCGCACCGTGCATCACACAGAGCCGTAAGCATCTGAACAGGCTGTCCTGATCCCAGAGTGCTGCTCCACGACTCTCAATCATGATTTTACCCAAAGTACCCTCATGCGGCGAAGTAAACCGTAACAGTAACGTCATAAACCCTAATTTAGGGCTTTTGTAACGTTACAACATAAAGACGCGTGACGCGCGGCTTTATCACCTAAGAGCACGTAGCAGGCGCAGGTAAGGAAAAAGTCCTACATAAGGTGTTCTCGGTTCTTGGCATGTTCTGTGTAGGCGAAACACAATTCACTCTGTTGAGGAAGGTAAAACGGTGGTAGATCGATAATTGCTGTGACGCCGGTGTGACAGACCGTGACAGGCCACGCTTTTCGACTTGGGTGCTCGAGTCGTGGCCTGAAAAACAAGTGCGGGACCGGGCTTGACTCGCTCACCCTTGACTCTAACGACTGTACAGCAGGTGTTGTGTCTTTGTCAGTTACTTCAAAGTGCCTCGCATCACTTCATTCGCAAAGCTCAAAGCTAAAGAATCTTCTTCTGGAGCCGCTGGTAGGCTAGACATCGAGTCTTGGATCACTTCAGCAGTAGCCTCCGACGACATGGAGGATGGCGATTCGGGGTATATCTGGCAAAGGGAACGCGTGTCAGATGAATGGCCACAGGCTCTACAACACGCAAGAAGACAGTTGTTGACGAGCAAGACTCGTGTGCGCGTCAATTTCTTGCAGGAAGGTTTACTTCCCTTGGCAAAATATGAAAGTAAGTGCTTGCGTTCATAACCTTTCCCCGATGGCTCATGACGGGGTTTTTAGACCTCAGCCTATCTCAAGTGCTGGATGTCTTCAAGCTTCTGACCGAAACATACCCGCGATATGTGGATAGCGCGTCCAAAGAAGCCGTGGAAGCTGTAGGGGTAGAAATGGTACGAAGAGATGAAGTGCGGGACGACAGGCTGGGGGTCACGGAGCAAATCTTGGGCTGGGTGTCGAATGAGGTCGGCCGCATATCTAAGCGAGCAAGGTACGTCCACCACTATTCATAACGCGTAGACGTTCATCCAAATCTCGTTCTGCAGTTCATATGCTCCCACCGATCTGTTCGTCCTGCTCAGCTGGTGCAGTGGTTTGTACATCGCATGCGTCAAGAGCAACCCTTTGTTCTCGTCATCCGTGTCTTGGAACAAACTCGTTGGCTCTATAGCCATCCTCCTGGACCTCCTTCTTAACCCATCCACCCGGGCCAAGCCAGCTATACAGAAAAGCGCCCTTGTTCGCACGCGCCGGGCTCTCAGATCGGCAAGTTTGCTTCGATTGTGTCTCCGAACTACAATGCCGACCGTGCTTTAGGCTCCTCCACTCATTCAAGCCGTGATGAAGACGCTGCTCGCGTTATCGAAGACCCTACCATCTCCGTTGATCGTCATTCCGCTCCTGGGCGTCTCGGTAGATGTTACGACGCGTCTGAAAAATGTCAAAGATGCAAGTCTAACCACAGTGCCCGACGATATCAAGGTGTGTTCGACGTCGGTTCCGTTGATCTCATATTGACATTCCGTCGTGAAGGCCGATATTCTTTCAGTGTATTCCAGTGCGGTATTGATGTCTCGAACGCCCGTCCCCAACTACATCTCGGTAAGATACTCTTTTGTCATACCCATTGGCTTCGACTGATACTCATTGAACCGTAGGAATCGCTCCGTGGTTTCATTGAGACGCTATCGGAAAGTCAATTCAAAGAGACAGTACTTCCGACCATGGAGAAAGCATTGCTCCGCTCTCCAGAGCATGCGCTACTTGGTAAACCATTCCCAATGAGGCGCCAAGAAAGTAACTAATCATCGTCTCCAGTCGTCAGTGATTTCTTCCTGTTCTACCCACCTTCACTGGACTCCGACGACTTCCGTCGAATCCTCACCCCAACACTCAATTCCGCGAAGTCAGCCAACGCTTCAGTGCGCTCTGGCGCCGTGTCGTTATTCAGAGTCGTGGTTGAGAAGAAGGCTACTGACGAAAGCAAAGAGCACGCTGTGATAGAACTGCTCAACCTCGCGAAGGCGGGCAAGTCAGTTGGCCCCGACCGCCAGATCTTGTACTCCATGCTCGGATTCCTTAATCCCTCCACATCAGTGTCGGATGCTATGATCAAGACCGTACCGGCTCTTTTGGCCAAGGAGACAAACGAGGCCGCCATCCCCGTGCTTGGATCAGCCTTGACGCCTCACCTCGCGTTTTATCTGCAAGAAGGCAAGACCGTACCCTCTGACGTCGTGGCAATACTCGTCAAGGAAATGCAGAGCCAGAAACCTGTAATCCGACGGGTTTTCGTGATGCTAGTCGGAGATGCATTCTGGGAGCTGGAGAACCTCACCAACGACGCTGCCAAGGTGCTGGCCAAGGCGACTCTCCCCGCGTTCGAGGCAAGCTTGAAGACCGTCGCATCCAATCCTCTGAACTCCGCCGGAGGCCCTCTCGAAGGCTACGTCGCCGCGGGTGTTTTGCTCGGTCCTTTCTCTCGATCCGGCGCTTTCGGTAGCTTCATCGCGTTCTGCCTTTCTTTCGACAGTTTATCTGATTGCTGTTTTCGTTACACTGTCTATAGAAGATGTTATCTCCCGCAATGTTACCATTCAGTCCATCGTGTCCTCGTCCAAGCCATCGTTCCTGCTGTGGGATAAAGTCTATCAGAAGTCGACAAGCACAGAAGAAGAGACGTGGTTGCTGCGAGCCGCCGAGAGCGTTCTGGTGTTCTTCCACCACGAGCTTTTGAAGAACGAACATTTGCGGTCTGTCTTACGGCTCTATTACCATGGATCTCAACTGATAATTGTCATGTTACAGCTCGCAACTCGGCTTGGTCTTCTTGCACCTCGCCACTGATGGGAAGACTCCAGAATCCCGGAGGCTCGTCGTTCTGCGATTGGAACATCTCAATACGCTCCTGCCGAAGGTCGTCAACGGCGTAGTTCACGATGCATTAAGGGCGCATCTGACGCACGGGAAGCCGACTCCTTCAAAAGTGGCTAACGGGTCTGCGGACGACGAGAAGCCAGTCACCAACAAGCAGCCGCGCGTCTTGGCCTTCCTTCTATCCACCGCGTCGTTCACCGACGATGTGGAACTGGACCTCCGCGAGGAGTTGCTTTCTGATCAGCTCGTATTGGGTCATCATCCTCTCATATGTGAGTCATTGTCGGCTCTTCACGGGTAATATATTTTGACCGTGGATTACAGGCGGCAAATTCAGGCAGCCTTGGATCGAGCTGTGTCAAAAAGCCAAGGTCGACCCTGGGAACCTGGTAGAGCATCAGATTGACCGACTATTGCAAGTCGCGCTGTCGACATCTCTGCCCAGCGACGCGGTAAGTGGATTGGTAACTCCTATATGAACAGCTGCTGAGTCTCCTATAGACAGGCTCTGATGACTTCAATGAAGCTAGCTATCGCTCTTTCACTACGCTTGCATTCGTTTCTTCCGATCTCGTGCTCCCCAAGGTCATTGACCAACTGCGCGCCGACATCAACTCTGGCATCCAGTCGCTGACGGAATCCGACTTTGGCATCTGGGCGACGCCTGAAGGCATGACCTATGTTGATGGTGAGTCGCATCTTGTTGTGCATCTATGTCATATCTCACTTTGTCTCTTTAGTTCTGTCCAAGAAACCCCAGGCAGCGCAGACGAAGGGCAAAGACGCTGAGATCGCCAAATGGGAAGCAGAAGTCCGGAAGAACATCGCATCGAAGAAAGCCGGTGCGACTCCTGCCCTGTCGAAACAAGAACAGGCTCTCGTCAAGGCGCAGCTCGAGAAGGAATCTCAGATCAGGCGGCATGTGTCCTCCATCCAAGGCAAGCTCAAGCGCGCGTTGCAGATTATCAGCCACCTTGTGTACGGCAACATCGAGGGCTTCCAAGCGCATATTTCTGATGTCGCTGGACTGCTGCTTCGCGGAGGGGTCCTGGATAAGGGTTCGCCCCTCATCGGTCGAAGTGCCTTTGATACGTATCTTGTGCGGCATTATTTTCTTGCGCCGTCGACTCCTTGTTCATTCATTTTTAGGATCTGTCGCATTGTTGCTCCGAGCGGCTGGAGACATTCGGTCGCTGGATTGGCATTGCAACATTGCGCAGTCTTGATGTATCTGTTGTCCCCGAGGACTTCGCGGTGGAACCGATCAACCGTACGTCAGTTTTCTTTGTTATAACAATCCAGACTACTTACCCGAACATCTTCAGAGCTCATCCTTCGCGTCCTCCACCGGCTACGATTCCTTTCTGAACAAGCACCATTAGACTCCGCTACCTTCTCCTACGCTTTCCCGCTGCTCCATCAGGTTCTACTCAAAGGAGGGATCGGACTCACTGAGGAAGATGACCCCATTGAGCAGGTAGCTCTGTCCCTGGACATCATCAAATTCCACTGCGGCGAACGTACGTGTTGCCTTATACCGTGCAAAACCTGTACGGCTGATTAATGCTACTTTCCAACAGTCGGCGACAAGACATTCCCTCGCGTGCTGATCATGGAAGCTATCCTCCATGCCATGCGTCATCAACTCAAACTGAGCAAAGATGCTTCGTCTGCGCTCATTGATATGGGAGAGGCCATATATCCGAACGCCACGTCCGTAGAGACCGATATCCTTCTTCATGGTACCCTCTTACAGGAAGCGCATGTCCGAACAGCATGCTTGCAAGCGTTGCAGGTCAGTCTTTCTGTACCTTGTCTCTGTTTCGATGAGATCTGAACCATAGGGATCTAGCCTTTCGATTTGACGGAGATGGACTGGTCGCCGGAGCTCTTGATTGCTGCTCACGATGATGATGAACAGAACGCTAGATTGGCGCGGCATCTCTGGGAAGACAATGGCTTAGATGTACCCGAATCCTATCTGCCGACCTTACAGAAATTCCTAGGTACTGCAGTCTCATCCCAGGTTCATGGCCATTTTGCTAAACCTTGGTCACAGATCATGACAATGCCTACGTACGCGCAAGTGTTGCTGTTGCGTTCACGGAAGCAGTGGAGCACTGGCCACAGTCCATTCACGACGCAGTGGCTGCATTGGAGGTACTCTATCGGGAGAAGGTACTTCATCCGCGCTCTGCTGTCATCCGTCACTAATCACTGATTACGCCAGGCCAAAATTCTCGCGCCCGAGTTCGATCAATATGTAAGTCATCGAGCTCTCCGGCCGCGATTGCTCACTAAACGAAATGCTATAGGGTATGCTGGTAGAGCAAAGTTTGGATCGCCAGGATCCCTGGCAAGCCCGCCTGGCTATCGCACTTACTCTCCAGCTCCTTGCGCCAGCATTCGGTGACGTCGATGTTGTACCTTTCTTCGAGTTCCTCATCAACGATGAAGCGCTCGGAGATCGCAATGCAGACGTCCGTCGCGGGATGCTAGATGCTGGTACCGCCGTCATCGATCTTCATGGTTCAAGTCGACTCGCAGAGCTTATTAGCATGTTCGAGGCTCACCTGGCTAGCTCTCATCCAACCTCAGAGGCTGCCGATTTCATTCAGGAAGCCATCGTGATTCTCTTCGGTCGTGTCGCTCGCCATCTTGACCCCACAGATGCCCGTCTACCTGCTATTGTCTCGAGATTAGTGGAAGCCTTGAAGACGCCATCTGAACAGGTGCAGTTCGCCGTATCAGACTGTCTTGCTCCTCTGGTCAAGATCACCAGGTCGTCTGTGCCAAAATTGGTGGATCAGCTCTTCGACGAGCTCTTCAATGCGCCGAAGTATGCTGCCCGCCGAGGTGCTGCGTATGGTCTTGCTGGTGTGATCAAAGGTATGGGTATATCCGGCATGAAGGAATTCGACATCCTGGGAAAGTTGCGGACTGCAACTGAGGACAAGAAGCGGTATGAGCCTCGCCAGGGCGCCATGTTCTTGTTGGAGACATTCTCCAGCACTCTCGGACGTCTTTTCGAGCCCTTCGCTATCCATGCCCAGCCATTCCTCCTTTCCTCCTTCGGTGACTCAATTCCCGATGTGCGAGAGGCCGCCACTGACGCTGCTAAGACCATCATGAGGAACATGTCTGGCTATGGTGTCAAACTCATCCTGCCTGACCTGCTCTCTGGATTGGACGAGAAACAATGGCGAACGAAGAAGGGTTCTATTGAGCTTCTGGGTATGATGGCTTACTGTGCTCCGAGACAGCTCTCGCAGTCCTTGCCTATCATCATCCCTCGCTTGACTGGTGTCTTGACGGACTCTCATGCGCAAGTGCGTGCGGCTGCGAATAAGAGTTTGAAGCAGTTTGGAGAGGTCATCAGCAACCCCGAAGTGCAAGCATTGGTTCCTACCTTCCTCAAGGCTATGGTCGACCCCAGCAAGACGCCAACCGCGCTGTCCGCCCTGCTCAAGACATCCTTTGTGCATTATATCGACCATTCGTCCCTTGCATTGGTATGTCTCATATCTTTACTCTCCACATGTTAGTTCGATCTCATATGTAGAATAGGTCATCCCGATCCTGGAACGAGGCTTGCGCGAGCGCAGTGCCGATACGAAACGCAAAGCGGCTCAGATCGTTGGAAACTTGGCATCCCTCACAGACTCTAAGGACTTCGTTCCGTACATGCCGACACTCTTGCCCATGGTCCACGTTGTCCTCGTCGATCCTGTGCCTGAAGCTCGTGCGACTGCTGCGAAGGCTCTCGGAACCTTGGTTGAGCGCCTGGGAGAAGTGAACTTCCCCGATCTTGTCCCGAGCCTTATCAGGACGCTGAAGACAGACACGTCTGGTGTCGACCGCCAGGGTGCAGCACAAGGCCTGAGTGAAGTATTGTCCGGTCTCGGAATGGAGCGCCTCGAAGGTCTTCTGCCTGACATCATCGCGAACGCTCAATCGCCTCGCAGCACTGTCAAGGAAGGATTCATGTCACTGCTTGTCTTCCTGCCTGCAACCTTCGGCACGCGTTTCCAGCCTCATCTGCCCAAGATCATCGCTCCTATCCTTGGCGGTCTGTCGGACACGGAGGAATACGTCCGTGAAGCGGCCATGCGTGCAGGACGGATGATCGTCACTAACTACTCGAGCCGAGCCATTGACCTTCTCCTGCCCGAACTCGAGCAGGGTATGTTCGACCCTGGCTGGAGAATTAGGGTAAGTTCCAATCGCTCTAAGAGAATCATATCCCTGACTTCCCGCTAGCAATCGTCCATCACTCTCGTCGGAGAGCTGCTGTTCAAGGTCTCTGGTATCAGTGGCAAGGCTGAAATCGAGGAAGACGAAGAAGGCGCTGAAGTCACGGTCGCGGAGAGCTCGCGTAAAGCGCTCGTCGAAGTGCTCGGTGCGGAACGTCGGGATCGCATCCTGTCTGCACTGTACCTCGCTCGTCAAGATGCGGTGCACAGTGTGCGGCAGTCCTCTATTCACATTTGGAAGGCACTCGTGCATAACACGCCAAGGACGGGTAAGTTTTGTTATCATAATGGTCGAACTCACTTGCATTGACGCGGATGTGCTCGTAGTCAGAGAAATCCTCGGCGAGCTTATTACCCAGATCATATTGCTGCTATCAAGCACGGAGCTGGAGCAGCAAGAGGTACATGTTTTCGTTCGGAAAAGGAAGGTGACGATACTGAATGGAATATAGACTGCGGCTCGCACGACAACGGAAATTTGTCGCAAGTTTGGCGAAAGGATTGTGGGCGATGTCGTCGCCATTCTTCGGTCGAAAGCATCGTCACCCGACGCGCGCACCCGAGAAGGAGTCTGCCTTACCATCTGCGAAGTACTGTAAGTACTTCGAGTTCAGTTTGACCGCATCTTGCTTACGGTTCTACAGTACCAGTTCGAACGAGACTCAACAAGAGAACAACGAGGACGAAATCATCTCCATGGTTCGGGCTTCGCTTGTTGACGATGAGACCAATGTCCGTTCTGCTGCTGCCCGAGCATTCGATGTTCTCCAGGAACGTCTTGGGGCGAAGGCTATCGATCAAACCATCCCAACTCTGCTAGAAGCCCTCCGCCAGCCAGGAGAGAGCTCTGGTACTGCTCTGCAGGCTCTGAAAGAAGTCATGAACGTAAGAGAATTCTACTTTTGTTAGTATTGACAAGTCCTGACTCACATACACAGGTTCGGGCGTCGACTGTCTTCCCAGTCCTGATTCCTACCCTGATTGCCACACCCGTGACGGTCTTCAACGCTCGGGCATTGGCCTCGCTCGTGACAGTCGCCGGCAATGCACTCAGCAAGCGACTCACGGTGATCCTCAGCGCACTGGTCAAAGTCCAGGAAACTTTGGACGTTGAGCCTGACGAAGAACTGAAAGAAGCTGTTGATGAGGCTATCAGGGCGCTTCTCGCTTCCATCGATGACAATGAGGGTTTGAACACCTTGATGTTGATCCTTCTCGGATGGTACGTAGCTCAGCTGCTTCGTACGGCGGACACTACTCACACCAGGATCCCACAGGGTCAAGCACGAAAGTGCCAGACGCCGCGTCAGCGCCTCCCAACTATTCTCCATCTTCTGCGAGGTGTCCGAGCTCGATTCATCACTGTACCGCGTCGACTGGATCCGGCAGCTCGTTTCCTCTCTCGACGACCGCGACGTGGCAGTACACACCGCCGCCTGGAACGCACTTGACGTCTTTGTCAAGTCCGTGCCGAAAGACGAGCTGGAGCCGCTCGTGGTGCCTCTGCGGCGCACGATCGAGGGCACTGGCGGGCCGCACACGACCGTGCCAGGCTTCAGCCTCCCGAAGGGCGTCTCGCCATTCGTGCCGATCATCATCGCGGGGCTGACGACGGGGAGCAACGAGCAGCGCGAGCAGGCGGCGTACGCGATCGGGGACCTTGTCGAGCGCACGGAGGAGGCCGCGATCAAGCCGTTCGTCGTGCCGTTCACGGGCCCGCTCATCCGCGTCGCGACGCAGGCGACGACGTACCCGCCCGCGGTGAAGACGGGCATCCTGAACGCGCTCACGACGATGCTCGAGCGCATCCCGGCGTTCGTCAAGCCGTTCTTCCCGCAGCTCCAGCGCACATTCGTCAAGAGCGCGAGCGATGCCGCCAGTGTGGTCGTCCGCACCAGGGCTGCGCAGGCGCTTGGCGTGCTCATGAAGAACCAGCCAAGGGTGGATCCTGTCGTTACGGAGCTTATTACTGGCGCGCGCGCGAACGACGATGGGATCGCGGCGAGCTTGGTGCTTGCGCTTGCGAACGTTGTTCGTAGCGGAGGGAAGAACGCTGGTGACAAGGCCAAGGAAGCATGCGTGGAGCTCGTCTCCGACGCATTCAAGGAGAGCCACGATGGTAAGCAAATGACTCACTCTGCGATGTCGATCGATGCTGATTGATTGACCGACCACTCAGAGAGCTACATGCAGTCGGTGGCCGCCCTCTTTGCAGCAGTTTCTGTCTCGAATGAGCAGCTCGTGCAGCCCATCGTCGAGTGCGTCCCGCCGTCCAGAATCGCACCTGAATGTCTGAACTGACCATATTCGTAGGACATACCTGATTGGAGGGACACCGCCGAGCGTTCTTTCCTCGCGCTGCATCCTCGCAGTACTCTCTGGCGACGAGGACGCGCCGCATCCTGAAATGCCCCGCGTGTTCCAGCCCGTCATCCAAAGCATCAGCCAGAAGATCCAGGAGAGCATTGGCACGGACAAGCCGAACATCGCCCGTCCCGCGCGTGAGGCGAGGGACCTGTTGAAGAAGATAGACGAGTCGCTTGCGGCGTAACGCGTAGGCGTGGCGCAAAACTAAAACTAAAAGAAGGCTGGTATATGTACGTGCCTCAGGGTTACTACCCTGAGTAGACGGCGTACATGTATTGCTGCCCGAACGATTACGAGGTGTATATGGCATGATAATTATAATGGGGGTTGTGTATATTGTTTCTGATATACTCTGGCACACGTCGATCATCTATACGACCTGCGAATACTGATAGAATGACGAGAATATAATGGCTGATATCGATATTGGCATGTTGAAAGGCCGCCGCGGCTTCATTCGTCGTCATTGACATGAAGCATGTCCACGATGGCCTGAAGCTTAAGATTTCCGCCGAGTCGTTCGATCTCATCTTGGACCTGCTTTTCCAGCTTGCGCAAGACTTGCAGGGTGTATTCGAATGATTTTGTCCGCGTCTTGAGATAGGAGATCGTGTGCGTCTTCAGCGTGGGCGTGGTGGGCCGCTTCTGAAGGACGTCTGGGAAGAGCTCATTAGTCCGTAGTATTGCGTGATCCGCAGAATAGGCTTACTGAGCACTTGTCGGTTCGAGGTATCTGCGCGGACGGCGTGGACGATGGGAAAGGAGAATTTCCCTTCTGTCAGGTCTTCTGCGAAGCCCTTGTTGGTTGCGTACTGTACCAAGGGTATGAGCTGCTGCGTCAGAGATAAATGAGTCGACGTCCCGTACCTGATTGCTCTGGAGGTTCATGTAATCGTCCCGGATTTGGAAGTACACGCCGATGAGATTGACCAAGGGAACATAGTCTCTGTCGGGACGGACACGTCTGAGTAAATCAGCAGGTCGAAACACAACGCGAGCAGAGCCTTACACTGTCGAGTTGGTGGTAGCGCAAGCCATCATGAGTTTGACCGCCACTCGGAATAGACCGCCCGTCTCTATGATTATTGTTAGCTCAAAGTAATTTGGCGCGAAGCCAATATCCGAGCTCAACTGTTATTGACCATCCCGATGTACTCTTCTTCTGTGGGACAGCTTAGCGAGTCTCTCCAGAGCAGCTCAAGGCCTTGGCCACGATGCAGATTAAGCAATTCATCTAGATAGTCGGGTCAGTCAATTGACATCTTTATAGCGTATGCAACCAGTTAACGCCAGAACGGCGCCTTTTCCGAATGACAAGAGACACTTACTAGTAACGATCCTATCTAGATCAACGTCCGAGTAGAGTCTCTCTTCCGATGCGGCTGTGTGAGATTCTCCTGTGGCTGGACCCGCTCCTGTCTTTACTGGGACGAACCCCGCTTAACATCGATGTAACAATGCTTATTGCCTGCGTCACCTACTGTAGCGGAAGAGACAGCCGAGGAACGCAAAGCAAACAATTCCTTATAGGCGAGAAAGTATACATAATTCGCGGTATTGATGGTTTGCGGGACTCCATAGATCTTGTGCGCAACTATCGAGGTGTAAACATGCATAGTTAGCCTGAGCTGGCCCGTGATTGTGTAACAGGCATACCTGGCTGGCCTCTACGCAGCTGAGAGTCGTCTTCAATGTCATCAACCCTATAGTAACTTCGCAACCAGACTTATACACGAAAGGACGGCCGCTTACAAGAGACTGGCGTTATGCAGCATGCTCACTACCCGCGAAATCAGCTGTAGCTTCGGCGCAGGCACGTTCAGCCAGTTGTTGAATGCGGCGATCATCTCTGCTCGAATCTCCTTCCCTGGGGTAGCCGTGATGTACGTATAGGGCTCCAATAAAGCCTAGCACCACGAATAGCCCTTGCCATTTAGAAATGAGGTAGACAAGGCGAACAGGAACTTACAGATTCATTCTTCGCCGATGAAGGAGAAGGAGGCTCAGAGAGAAAGGCGAGGAGATTGTCGTAGTTTGCTGCCATGACTATAGTGGTGGTACGGTTGTAAGAGAGGGATGCTCGCTCTGCTGCGATTGAGCCGCCCGGCGGGCGGCCAGTATCGCCGATTATAGTAAAGCACTTGCCTATTTTGGTCAGCCTCATATAGTTGCAGAAATTCAAATTGAAAGTGCAGAAGCTGAAGGCGAAACCGGACTTTTCGAGTACGTGCAACGCTATCAAGGGTTTATTTCGCATATACAATCCCATACGAGTCATATGATAGCCTATGTACTCCATTGACAAAATTCGACTGTTTGGCCTTGCCGCCGTACTCAAGGACACCCCCTCCTTCGACGCTTGTCCACTACCGCCCATCATCTCTTTCATTGGGGTTCAAACTTGTCGGGAGGGATGAGCCAGGAGGTGACACCTGAGACGCCTGGACATTGTTTGCGGGAGGCAGAGGACTAGAGGGGTCGAAGCTAGAGGGGTCGAAGCTAGTGGGAGCCACGAGCGGTGGGATCCTCTTATCCCAAGCCACTTGTCTCTTCCAAGGACTAGCAGGAGGTAGCTTCCCCCAACCGCCATTCTGAACAGGTTTGGCAACACCCCAGGGACTGGCTGACGGAGGGGCAAGCTTGGGGCTCACTTCCGCAACAGCCCTGACAACTTCATCTGCCTTTTTCGCCGTAGCTGCATGCTGCACGGGGTCGAGGTGGGAGTCGACCAAGCCTTCAACTTCGCCCCTGCTGACACCCTGACGCCGGGCGCGCATGCCCTCGCGGACGGTAACAACGAGGATGACGTCGTCGACTCCGAGTCTGCGTCCCTCGTCCCTCGTCAGTGGCTGTGCCCTCTCGCAAAGAGCCACAAATCCGGGGGCGCAGCCATGCGTCGATGGTGTAGGTGCGTCCAAGGACAACTTTGTCGATGGCGGATGCGATGGGTTCCAGGCGATCAATGGCGAGCTTGCGAATAGAAGCGAAGGACCACTTGGTGGAAAGGCGGAGGACGGATGTCCACGCCTCGACCGTCTTCACTTCGCATTCTTGGAAGTCGCTGTCCAAGCTTGGGTGAGTACTACTTCATGGATCGGCATAGAACGTCCGGGTGACTTACGCAGGGTAGAGAATGGACAACAGCGCATCGAACTCGCTGCATTCGACGTCGTCCAACGCAATCGGCCCAGATGCGTCCGCCGCTTCAGAAAGTGGGTGACCTAGGAGCAGGTTGGCGAAGTGTGCGGAATCACGCTGGAAGAAGTATTGATGGACGCGGTAGAGCGTGTCTCCAACCTGCGAGCATTTGAGTATCGAGATCGCGACGTTGACTCAAATATGACTTACCAGGAACGTCACATTTCCATCGGCGAAGTAGAACCTCTGGTGTCTCTCGTACGTCTGGCCGCCCTCTGAACCAGCTCGAGGAGACTGATTTTCTTGCTCTACGGCAGGTGTAGGCAGGCCGCTACTCGAGACCATGGGAGGCGAAAGAGAAACAGGGGTAATGTTGTCATTCAGTGACATCGTGATGACAGCTGGTGTATTGGGCGAAGAGAGGGGTGATTGGGAAAGCACGTCGAAGTCTTCAGTATCGGTGAAGGACAAGCTGCTGACGGACATTGGGTTATCTGACCCTAGAGCGTCGAGGCAGATATATAGGAGGGTCTCGTTGGGTGCGCGCTATATCTGACGTACAACTTAAGGCAGACGCGTGCTGTTGCCCCGCTACTGTTCTTATCAGAAGCTGCCTTGTTTGCTCGTGCGTTGTCTGCGAGTTCGGTAACGTGGAGGAAGGAAGAAAGGAAGTGATTGGGGTGAAGGCTGCGCCGATTCCAGCTAAGCTTCGAGGACAGGGGCACCTGTGGCACTGTGGATCGCTTCCGTCCCGTCCTCGTGTCCACATAGCGGAAAGCGGAAACGATACGCACGCCGTAAGGAAGCGCTCACCGGAAGAGTACTTGTCTACATCTCCGTTGTCCCACCCATGGATCTGGTGCCCGTCTCATCTCGAAGATCCCAATAAATATGCCATCCATGCGATATTGAAGCGCTGAATCTCAAGAGGCAGCTTCGTCGGAAGAGATAAAATGAGAGTATTTTGAGCCGAAAACTCTTGCCTTGAGTGACGCAGGATTTGACAGTACATAAGGAGAAGCCTAGGATCGATAGAGAAATGCAGCAGGCCCAGCGAGGGACTCGGAGGTCGACAGAAATTCGGGGAGGACGCGTCCGACGCGTCGAGCCTGCGCCAGTGAATTGGCGCCGGAGACGGCCGCCAACACCGACTTTTCCGCAGCCGGCGGCAGACTTGAACTTCGTTCATTACGTCCATACCAGCACCGTCACTGGGGTTTCTAGGTTGAATGTCGCTTATAGGAACGTATCTGGGAGGTACCCTGATAGCTCGGCTAAGGCGGTGGTCATACGACGAATTCTTCAATCTCACCAACTCGGATTAGAGACTCGGACGAACGCAACGCGGCTGTCGGTGGACAAGCTTCTCGACGAGTTCAAGCAGACACTGGAAGACGCCTGTGGTAATCTTTGAGATGCGAACGCGTGGTATGTGAAGTACATGATCCTCGTATGACATCCACAAGGTGAGTCTGCAGTATCGGAATGCTCCATCCATCGCTGTGCTGATACAAGTCTTCGTATAGATCCGTTGCGACGATGCACCGTGGCGCAAATCACCAGCTGCATCCAGGGTGCCGAGGATATGCAGCTATCTAGTCAGGAAGCGATTCATGCGTCATGACATCCATCAGTCGCGGTTGGAAAGACATTGCCGCGTACGACACTAGCCAAGGAAGGCTTGCATTCACGAAAGATTCATTGGTTGTTGACCACAAGTACGTGCATCCTAAGATTTGAATATATGGAATCTTTCATGCTCAGAAGGTGAATCACGTTGCGACAGCCATCGCTGTAGGATATATCGACAATGTCTCAAGTTTACACGATTGAGCACTTGGGCAATGACCATTCCTGCCATCGAAACTCGTCAACTCACCAAGTACTGATAATGCTATCCAGCTGCACGTCACAAATCAGGTTCATTTGCCAATAAAATCGCCTGCTTATGTGCAGCCAAATTCATCTGCGCATTCCACGGCTCGACACATGGTTACCATGATCATGCGTGTTATCTACCCAAGTACTTTCACGTTCGCAGCGCACCATCTTCGCCCTTATTATCTCATTCCCAGTCCCAGTCCTCTTCCCCCCGTTCCTCTTCAAATGGAACCCGACCGTCAACATCATCATCTTCTAAGCTTCGACTCTTAGAATCCTCGTCATATCCAATGTCCGAACCTACCCTGTACCCGAAGCACGGACGACTCACCTTCAGGGCCTTATTCTTCGCCATCTTTTTCTTTAACTTCTTTTCTTGCGAAGCGGACATTTTCGACCAGTCTCCCATATCACTCGCGGTATCATCCTCCCCCGCATGTTCCAGGCGTACAGCTGATGCTACTCCCTCCCCGTTCCTGCCTTCCTCATCTTCACTTCTGTCAATCGCCTTCTTAGACTACTGCTTGCGAGATGCTAACCTTGGGCTGGAGCTGGAGTCTCCACAATTGCTGCGGTCTCCGCCGGAGTCTTGAGCGCGGGAATTTTCTTGTCCCAAGCTATGTGTCTTTTCCAGGGGTTTGCCGGATTAGAGCTGGCAATGGGTGTCTGGCTAGCCACTGGCAGTGCAGACGAGGGAGGATGAACATCGGAAACAATTGCTATGGAGGGCGGCCTTCCCCATGCAGAATTAACTGGCGATTGAGCCGGTCTTGCTCCCCAGGGGTTTGTCGGCGCAAGCTTGCGGGCGTTCTCATTCTCTTGCTTTTCTTCCGCTCCCGTGACTCTGGCCACCTCTGCCGCCTCTGCCTTAACCGCCTCTTCATTTGCACTCTTCAGCGCTGCTAGATACCGCTCGACCTTATTCGTTACGGCATTGGCGGCAGCTTCATCCCCAGCTTTGATCCTAACCCCCATTTCCGCCGCCTGGTGCTTCGCAGCTGCACCTGCATCGGCCTGCACGTATGCGTCAGCCTCATTCTGGGTTGTACGTTTCTCTGTCTCTGCTCCGCCTTCGGCTTCGGTCCTAGAGTTCGCTGGACCAACGACTTCGGACGTGTCTGCTTTCAACTTGGAGTTATTCGGCGTTGACACAAAGTTCGGTTCGCTATCCGTGATGTTGAGACGAGATTTGACTATGGCTTCAATCTCGCCCCTGCCGATACCTGGACGCTGGACCCGCACGCCCTCGCGAATGGTGACAATTAAGATGACATCGTCGACTCCGAGTCGGCGTCCCTCGTCCTTCGTCAGTGGCTGCGCCCTCTCGCACAGGGCCACAAATCCGGGGCGCAGCCATGAGTCAATGGTGTAGATACGTCCTAATACGACTTTGTCGACGGCAGATGCGATGGGCTCCAGGCGATCTATGGCAAGCGCGCGGATGGAAGCGAAGGACCATTTGGTGGAGAGACGGAGGACGGCTGTCCATGCGTCGACCGTCTTCACCTCGCATTTGTGGAAGTCGCTGTCCAAACTTGGGTGAGAACTAATTCGTTGATCGGCATAGAATAGCGGGTGACTTACGCAGGGTAGAGAATGGATAGTAGGGCATCGAATTCGCTGCACTCCACGTCGTGCAAGGCAATTGGCCCAGATGCGTCCACCGCTTCGGAGAGTGGGCGGCCCAGGAGCAGGTTGGCGAAATGTGCGGAATCACGCTGGAAGAAGTATCGATGGACGCGATAGAGCGTGTCTCCAACCTGCGTATGCTTGGGTACCGAGACCGACGCTGACCAGGAAATAACATACCAGGAACGTCACATTTCCATCAGCAAAGTAGAACGTCTGGTGTTTCTCGTACGTCTGGCCGCTCTCAGCTTGAGAAGATTGATATTTTTGCTCTACGGCAGGCGTATTCTGGCCACTACCCCAGACTATGGGAGGCGAAAGAGAAACAGGGTTAACATTGCCATTTGGCGACATGATAACGACAGCTGGTGTATCGGGCGAATAGAGGGGTGATTCGGAGAGCGCGTCGAAGTCTTCAGTGCTGGTGGGGGACAAGCTGCTGACGGATATTGGAGTATCTGGCCCAGGGCGCCCAGGCAGATATATGGGAAGAACGTCGTTGAGTGCGCTGTATCTGACGTACGACTTGAGGCGGACGCGTGCCGTTGCCCCGCTTCTGTTCTTATCAGAAGCTGCCTTGTTTGCTCGTGCGCTGACTGCGGGTTGGGCAACGTGGAGGTGATTGAGGTGAAGGCGGCGCTGTTTCCAACTAACCATCGAGATCAGAGCGAACCCGAGTACACTCTTTGGGCCCGATGTGGCATCGCGGATCGCTCCCATCCCGCCTCGTGTCCATGGACCTGGGAACAGACACGATACACAAATCACAAAGAGGCGCCCACCGAAGGAACACTTAACTATGTCCCCGTTGTCTCATCCACAGGTCTAGTGTTTGCCTTGTCTTAGGGTTCCAATAAAGATCCTGTCCGCTCGTAGGCTGCTCTCCGTCAGAACCCTCCTGAAGGACATCTTCTTTAGGCCTCGACTTCGTAATCGACGTCAAAGTCTGTCGGGAGAGTAGTCAGTACTATCGCTGGCCACTGGATGACACCGGGAAGACAGCTGGAGACGGACTGAAGAACTGGAGACCCTGGGGACGGGCTGGATGGGGTCTGGTTCAGACACGTGTGATCTTGGTGATACGTAAGTCACGTCAGTACACACAGGAGTCAGTAGCCCTAACGCATTTTTTGCACGAGGCAGCACTATCTAAACCTCCCGAACAGACTCCGACCCGCTGGCTTTCGCCGACTCGAAACTACGCTACGGTCCGCAAAGGTCTCTTCTCAGCAAGAAGCATACACAGGGAAGTTGAGATGGACACCAAGTACGCCGCGGTATCCGTTGAACAATGGTTTTCCCTCGCTTTTCGTTGCTTTGGCGGCTCATCACCTGTTCTGGGCGATGACTTCCTTCAAGGGGCGTTTCAAAGTGTTTCGTTGGCGGATGGCGAATCAGGAATGTATGAACCCATTGTGAGTTATATTCGCTATACCGGACAGATTATTAGTGCTGTGACTCAAATGATATCTAGTGCGATACCGTCAACAAGATGCTGGCGAGTCAGCAACCGGACATAGCTACTTACGAACTCAGAGCTATGGCAAACAACCCTGAAAATAAAGACGATCCTCGAGAACCCGACCTATGCCTTTATCGCGCCACCGATATGGACAGAGATGGCAAAGGATATGTGCACGCGGGAAAGTCTGAACCGTGGGGTGCGAGTAACAACTGGAGCTGCATGATCTCTCCCGTAGTGGTGAAGCTTGCCTCCATAGACGAACCTTTTGCAGACCTTTTCGGGACCGGGCCTCTGAAAATGGGGTCACAAGGTTTTCGTTCGCGCAAGCAGATGGTCAGCTATGTGACAGAACTATGGCGTCTACAGCCTCGTCAATTCGTCATCTCCGCTTTCATTTACCAGAACCATATCCGCTTCATGTTCTGGGACCGAGCGGGCATTCTCGTCTCCGATCCAATCGATTTTCTTGCCACGCCGGAACCCATGCTGCGGTTCTTCTATTACCTTGCGGTTGCGGATAAGAAGCATCATTGGGGATACGACACTACCGTTCAGCTGGCGACGTCGAACGAAGTCACACTCCTACAGAACTACCAGAAGAAATTGAAGGCCCAATGCATCGGCCGTAAGGATACGAATGCCGACTATTGGTACCTGCAAGGTGTCATGACTATGCTCAGTGATCAGAAACATTTTCCGATCTACAAGGTAAGCCCATAAATCGCGCTCTTCGTATTGATGTGTTAATCATATTGTTCTTAGGTCTACTTTGAACATGGCATTTTCGACAAGACATTGGCTTTGCCTCGCTGCTACCTAATTGGGAAGCCTGTACAGGACCCACAGTCCCCAACAGGTCGGTCGACGAAGGCATTTGCTGCGTACGACCTTTCGGACGAGAGACTAGTCTTCATGAAAGACTACTGGGTCGCTAAAGACGCACGCGCCGAGCTGGATGTATATAAGGAACTGATGCATCACAAGGTAGAACATATTGCGACCCCCATCGACGGAGGATTTGTCGGCGAGTATATGACGATCTCTCAAGACTACTTGATTGAAGAGGGAGACCATAGAAGGCCAGCTGTACGGAGGTACCACCGCTTTGTCCAACAGGAATACTGTCGCAGCCTGGAAACTTATATGAACGAGAAAGAGCTCATCGATACCGTCCACGACGCTTTCGAAGGTGCGTTTTGCCCATTGTCTATTGATTCGTGCGCTGAAATGCTCTTGCATCGTCTTAGCTCATCGACAAGCCTGGGAGAGGGCCAAGATTTTACATCGCGACGTGAGTGCGGGCAATATTATGATCGATGTCAAGACGGGGCGAGGACTCCTCATCGATTGGGACTTGTGCAAGACCGAGGCCGAACTCAAGAAAGGGGCAACCCAACCCATGCGTTCGGTGAGTATTTCAGATGATACTCATTATATGGGACTTAGCCTGCTCTAGGGGACGTGGATGTATATGTCCGCAACTTTGCTGCAATATCCAAGGAAACCAAACGAACTGTGCGACGACCTCGAGTCTTTCCTCCACGTCCTGACTATCATGGCTTTGCGATTCCATCTGCATGACCATTCCAGCTTATACGAAGATGACGACGGTGTGATGCGTCTTAACCAGCTGGATCGCAGGGCGAACAGCCAGCAACTTCTCCAGATCTTCCAAAGGTATCAAGAAGTAGCAAGAGACGGCGAATATGATGTTGGGGGAATGGAAAAAATGCACGGGTTCTCAAACGGTGACAACGTTGTTCTATGGCTGGATAACGATTCCCCATTACCCTCCCTCATCGACGATATGTTCCTTGTGTTCTCGCAACGGTACAGGAATCTCGACAAAAAAGAGTATCAACGCATGTGGGGACCTAACCCCAAGGTTACAAATATTACTAGTTCATCAGCGCGGGGGAGATCAAAACGCATCCATACCCAAGGAACACAATCTCCTACATTGGCATCTTTGACGCATTCGGACTTCGACAAATTTTTCGAGTTCCGGGAGCCCTCTAACGAGACACAATATTCCAGAAAGACAGAAGATCAGTTCTACGGCCTGTAATGCACAACGGGATCTTTTGCGCAAAGCTCAAAGTGGGGATCTGAAATTTTACAAGCCTCGACGGATGTTCGTCAACCGAAGAGATCGCGGTCGGGGGAGTGATCTGTCGAGAAATGCCAGTGACGAGATTGTGCCCGAGTCCGTACATAAGGGTGGTCGGAACGCAGCCGGCTGACACCTACATATGTTGTGACAAGGCTGCGACGCGGCTATCTCGGCCAGAAAAATGTTTAATTTTTTTTTCTCCATAATTTCGGACTTGTTTGCCAATGAATGCGCATGATCAAATTACACACAATTACCCTCGTTCAGTTCCTTGAGCTGAATACCACCAATAAACCTTTCCTTTGCAATGCCAACCTCTATATTCAAGTTTGTTCTTCCCTGATGCGTAATGTCAGAATTCACTCTGGACTCGAGGGTGGGTTGCCTCCACGGCCCACCCTCACTCTACCATCGCATTCCTTTTCGCTGCCTGTGTTTTTTCCTTCAACGCCTGCCTTTGCGAAATGGATAACTTGGTCCTATCTTTCGTCTCGCTCGCGCTGTCGTCGTCTCCACCCTCCTCGAGCCTAAGTGTTGATGAACCTCCTTCCCCAGCAATATCTCCGCTATTGTTCGTTAATTGTCCAAACCATGCGGTAGGCAAGGAACCATCAATGGAAGCAGCAGTAGGTGTCCCTACACCTATGGCTTCAGAAGCCGGAGACCCATCATTGGCTGCAGTCGCTAGCGGGCTGGGGGAAGACTTGAGTCCGGGGATTTTTTCATCCCAAGCTATCTGTCTTCTCCAAGGCATCAGGAAACCTGCAACGGCTTCAGCGCCACTTTGAAGCCCTTCCGCGCGACTTCAAGGCAACTTCCGGGCCGCGTCGAAATTTGCCGTGTCTTCGCAAGCTAGGTTATTTCCTGGTGAAGTCTGTAAAGTACGCGCAAAGTCGATGTAAGTATGTTTGAAGCTCTTCCTGAAGTGCATAAATTGTTTCCACA
>SEOQ01000600.1:0-17661 GCA_004679275.1 Dentipellis fragilis
TGAGAAACAACAAAGGAATTTGAAAATCTCACATTAAGAAGTTGCTGCTGCATGATTTGCTGATTTGTAAGTTCACTTCCCATGTACTTCACATTCTTGCCTGGAGCCCATAATCCCTTCTGGGACTGAACGGTGAGACCTATGTTGTAAGTCCATCCTCCATCGCCAGCGCCTTGGACACCTTGTGCGTTCAAAGGCAGTTCCACCAACCAACCGCCCAGATCCAGAGTCAATATGAGGCTTCTCTCGCGTTCTTTGATTGGGATCACAAAGAAGCTCTTGCTGCAATGCCAACATCTCCTGCATTTTCTCTTCTCTATAGAATTCCCTAGGTAGATGTCAGATCAATCACATAAGGCATCACAGATTGTCGGAACGTACCTCCCCAGAAATAAACATTTGCAATGATCCTGAAGTCCTGCAGGATCATCGCCAATCCTCCGGGTAAACAACATGTCTCCAGGCTTGAGCTGCAGCAAACCTACGTTATCCGTTAGCCTGGTTCCCAGATATAACAGAAGAACTTATCCTTACCAGCTTCTCGCTGCTTTTCATTAGAGCCTGACTTATCAAAAATTATCTTGTCAAAGTTCTCGGCAGCCTGTCTTCGCCCCTCTGGCGAAGCATCGATGAAATATAGATATGCCGTGCCATACCTTATCTTGAGTGGATGGAGAGGATGATTGTGCACCTTGTAAAGTGTTGGAAGGTGGGGATCACGACCTCGTAGATTTAATTCTGTCAATTTAACAGCAGCTGGCGCTAGACAGCATTTGTTCATTAGGGTAAATGCCCTGAGCTAGAATCTAAGTACGCACCCATAGTAGAAGGAGGGATCCATATGCAATGAACAGACGGAAGCTATGCTAGAACGCGTGTTAAAGCGCAAGTTTTGGTCTGTCCAACACGTATTACAACTTGTAGGATGCAAAGCCTGCTATATAGGGCTGCAGTCCAAGACCAGAACGTGCCTTCAGCTACAAGAAAGCAAAGATGGTTAGCGTATCGGGGAGGGAGAAGCGAAAATGCATCAACGGGCCTTCAAAAAAGAGAATTGCAAACAGCAGGCCAGGATCCCGGGGAGAAGGCAGCAGCCAGCAGATGCAGGGCTGAAAGAGCAGCTTGGGGATGCAAGGACTGTAGAGATAGCAGGCCTGAATTAATGATGAGAAAGGACTGTAGAGCAAAGGAAGGCAAGATGAGTTGGACAGGGGCAGCAGCCAGCAACCGAGCAAAAGCTTGGTCCAATCTAGCTGCAGCAGATGAGGGAGAAAGCCACGAAGCTCGGCGCCAGCAAATCGGCCCTCTGAGTCAGCATCGCAGGATAGACGTAAAACGAGGCTCACAGCCCGCGGTCCATCTGCTCGCTATGATGTCAACTTTGCTGGCCATCCAAAGAAATGGTAAGAAAAATAAATAAAAAGTAATCTACTGGAATAGTGTGTGGTTAGGCGCACATCACTGTCCCGCAGTCCCTGCTGCCCATTCTGATCTACCTCCCGCACCGACTACCTTGGACTGTCTCCCTACTTCTTGGGTCATCCTTCTCCCATTGCACAAGCCAGTCAGGGCGGCATAGGCAGGACGTACATGACACTCGCCTCATGCATGCATGCCTTCAACCTTCACCCACCCGCCCGTCCATCTACCCCTGCTCATGCCTTTCACTTTGATGCCTTCAGCAGACCCCATCCGTGCCGCGAGTGGTCTTCCTACCCAGCATCATCACCACTCATTGAAAAGATAGAAGAGGGAGTCGGCAACGGCTTGGTGTGAAGTGCGCCAGCGGGAAAGGGTAGCGGTGCAGGCACGCCGAGCTTAGCGTGCAACGACGATGACTTGCGCGATGTGTGGGTGATAGGGTTTGAAGGCCGCGACGGCGCCTTGAATGGGTCAGACAGGCGCTGTTCCCCGCCTGGGCCCAGCAGGGCCAGGACATCCTCCTGCTCCGAAGTCGACGCCCCTTCCTTAGAATCGTCGTGCTCACCGCTGGCACCTTTCCTCGTATCCTCCCGCCCTCGTTCTCCTGCTTCTCCTTGCCCTCGCTCTTCCCCCCGCTGCGTCCATTGTTGGTCGAAGATGAGTTGACATGGTCCGCCGACACCGACGTGATGCATCTGGTATTTGAGCACGGCTGTCATGGCATCGGTCTTCGGCGGCCATGCAAAATTGTTAGCAGGAGGAAACGCATCGTGGGGGTCCTCAGATGCGTGCCTCATGGCAGTCGCTAGCGGCGTCCATGTCTGTCGTTTGGGTTTGGCAGAGGACNTGCACAGCGCACGCNGAAGGGTGCTGTGGGCGGAAGAGCTTGGCGGGGTCGTAGTCGGGGGCAGGCAGAGAGTGTGCATCAGGGTAGAGCGGAGTCCGCGTTGCTCACGTCAGGCCGGGCTCATCTTCTCCGCATAGCGTGTGTGGTCAGCTCTGGCCAAACTTGATTGGGAATGAACTCACCAGTTCATGGCCTTCGCCAGTTCATCCGCCCACCTATCCAACGTCTACGCCGGCTTGCTTGTTTTCAGTTGCGGGAATCTGGGCCTGCGTGTTGTACGTTATTGAGAACTGAAAGATAAATAGTGAGTACGAACGACTCTGATTACCGTAAGGCTCCTAGATGGGCTTACCTTGAAATGCGATTGCTCCTGAAAGCGCAATTGCGAGAGCGTAGAGGCTCTTACAAATTGCAGCTGACGAGAGTTCGACAAAGTATGACGTACAGAGGGCGGCGCAGCGATGCGTGCGGCCCTCTGTGCGTCATATTCTGCCCAACTCTCATCAGCATGAGCGCGTAAGCAATCAATGAGAGGGAACTTACCTTGCTTCAAATCTGAAGTTGTTCGTCTTCCAGGATGCGTGGTGCAGATCGAGAATTAGATGTTGACATCCACGAGATGTTAAATCAGGGAGGACGCATGCCAACCCTTCTCTGAACATCGACGGAGGGATAGATAAGAAGATATGGAGTGAAGATCGCTAAGTCCCGCATGTGGCAGAGCAGACTGGATCTCAGTCTCCGCTTGAACGTCCGACATGTCGCCGGGCGGTGCCGTACTCTGGAGCACGGGCAGCAGCTGAATCTATTGAGCTCTGACTCAATCGCAAGCTGCAAGTGGCAGGTCCTTTGGCTTATCGCCTTTGCACAATTGTCAACTACTCACCGCATCAACGCCCGTGCTCAATACATACTCACGCATGCAAAAGCAGACCAGCATTTTGAAGAGTCGTGGAGAATATGGGACGCTGGGCGAGGGACTACAGGTACGTCGTATGCGTCCTCATTTTCTCCTCACGGTCTCATTCTCGTCTCGCATCCACCAGCTCCCAGCTCCCTCTTACGCACAGATCCATACCATTATCTGGCGGAAGCCTTCTAGGGATATCCGCAGCGGCGTAATAGCATTAAGGTTAGGGTTTGTCAGATCTGCCGCCTGGGGCGAGATCAGAACTGTGGCGCACGTGACCCAAAACGGTCGCATTCGGTCGCACTCGGTCGACGGTTCCCTTTTGGGACCGCCCTTGCTGTGACGGTGTAGCCCATGCGGGAGCGGTTCTACGTGACACGTGCACGGATCGGAGGAAATCGTGATCACAATGTCCTCCATCTCTTGAACCTCTAGGGCCCTGTGTACATTCGAGCGCCCCGCCAGGATATAGCTTTCTGGAAAATCACAATTATCAAGGCAAGAGAAATGGGTGCGTACTAGGATTAGCAGTGGACATGGACGTGGGGGACAATGTCTAGGCAAATCCGAGTCGCGGCTCTGCAGCCCAGGTCACATCGTTACCAGTGGCATGACGGTGACCATCACTGACATTTGGCAGGAGCGCCGCCAGCCTGAGACCCAAACCTAGCAACCACATCCTCTCTCGACCCATGGACGAGACTGAAGACTACAAACGACACGAGACTCTGTATCTTTCAGATGGAAATATCGCCCTCGTCGCGCAGTGGAACGAGCGTGAAGATGGTTGTGTAGTCTTCCGCATCCATAGATCTATACTCGCCAGGAGCTCTTCCATCTTCGAGGACATGTTCTCCCTCCCTGCGGGCGAAGCAATGGAGATGTACGACGGCGACCCGCTTGTTCGCATGCAAGACACTGGAGAGGACTTGGAGGGCCTTCTCCAATATCTGTATAATCACCCGTGAGTCAAGTCGGTCACCTGACGTGCTCCCAGTGGACTCGACCTCTCATATATATATGTTAGACCCTTGTCTTTGAGACCGTACGACCCGGACACGCAGCTCAAAGTCAGACCTCTCCTCCGCATGGCCGATAAGTTCCAGGTCGACGTGTTGCGCGACCGCATCGTGGCTCAGCTCGTGTCCGACTGGCCCCAAACCATCCGGCAATGGGACAAGCTGGAATCAGAGATCCAGACCAGGGTAGACACCAGCAGCTCGGACGTCTGATATGGCGAAGAATGGCCCAATGTTGATGACCATTCCCCGAGCCCGCGTCTGCCATTCGCCTCGCACGCGACTTCAACATACCGGAGATACTGGGCACTGCGTTCTACCATCTTTCTCGGATCAACATCGAGCATGACTGGGACTCTTCTCGTGGGGTGGACAAGCACGGCAAGCCGGCACGGGTGTCGAATCACCGCCGTCGCACCGCTCGGTGGGATCTATTGGAGAAGGAAGACCACATGCCCTTGTCACGCGGGCGGTACAACTTGAAGGTGGCAGCAGCGAAAGCTCTCGACTTCTCGGAGGTGGGCTCGCGCTCCGAGGCAGCGAAGGCCGAATACCCTTGTTCGCCCGAATGCGACGCAGAGAAACTCTGTGAATTCTGGAGAGATGTCTATCGTGACTTGACCGCCACGCACAACGTGCTTGGTGCTCTCCGGGTGCACGTCGAGGAGACGCTGGACACCTAGACGACTATACTTGCGTGCACTGCTGCATGCATGTGTCTGCCCAAATATACAGGTGCCGCAAGATGTTATGGGAAAGCTTGGGTGAGTGCTTCGAGCTTCCTGCACGGGAAGAACCTGCATCGGGGGGCTCCTCCTTGGGAGAAGAATCATAGGTAAGTGCCATGGTCTTTTTCACAGATTCGTCAACGATCAGCTCACGGCCGCAGTGCATCACAGGTCCTTGCGCGACCCTTGCCCATTGCATTGAGTTTAGAGAACACGTTCGCGCGTCGGGAATATCGAAAGATTGGTAAATTGAGAAAACTAGAAACTGTAGTACGGGAGATAGACGATTAAATTCTCGACAATATTTGCAAGCCCTTTTCCCCGACTTTCCTCTCTCAGTCATGCAATCCGACAGGCCATCCTCTGTCGCCATTTCTAGGCCAATGCTGGCCCCCATCCAGGATCGCTGCGGATGACTGATGGTACAAAAGAAGATCGCGCTCGTGTTTCACGGCCAATGAATGAATGTGCGGCGGGAAACAAGAGGAGTAAAAGAAATTCCCCAATGCTCCTAAGATATTCGCTGGCGCTCAGGCGAGCGTAGCAAAACCGACGCGCTTGTTACCGACGTCAAAAGCGGTATAAACGTTACTCAAGAACACATCGCCAACGATCCAAAAATCTGCAGACATCCTCAGCAAGTGTTCGTCTCAATTGAGACAGAGGACCGAAAGAAACTCACCTTCACTGACATCAGCATTCCCAGAAAGACCGCCGAGGCAGGCATCGGGGGAAGTATTGCCGAGGTTGAACGTGGCTGGATCAATCTGGAAGGTCTTCCCCGCAAACGTGAGACCAAACGGCGTGTTGAAGTTGCAGGGGACTGGATATACAGGCGATGTATCAGCGACGGTTCGCGCACCAGTCGGTCACAGGTACCGAATACGCAACGCACTAGTGTAGATGCCATCTCCGAACTCAGGAGCCGACTTTGCACCAGGAATCTGCTTGTAGATGCTGCTAACAGTGTCCGGGTCGCCGACGACCTGCGTCGTGCCAGTGTCAATGATGGCAGCCTTGTTGACTGTTGTGCTCGTATCGTTGACCATGAACCCGCCAAGCTCGACCTGCCAGTGCGCCGGCTCGGTGACATTGACCCACGTAAAGTCACCAGTGTATAGACTATTGTTGGTGCCGCCAAGGTAGAGCTCGGAGCCGCTCTTCGCGAGCTTGAAGCCGAAGACGGGCTTCAGGGCTTGGTTCTGCGTCATGAGGCTCTGGAAGGGCGGGCTCGCGTCGTAGGCGGAGAGCGACTGGAATGCCATGCCCATCAGACCGTCGGCAGGGAAGCGATCGTGGTTGAAGCCTGTCGAGTACGTGGAGGATGCACCAAGGCTTTGAGTTGCCTATATTATCTAGATCGTTAGCGCCGGGAAACTTGAAGGAGAATAATGAGTCGAACCGTAAGGCCAGCAATGGTAACAGTGTCCTCGTATCGCGTGCCGCTTACAGTGGAGCCGTCAGCGTATGCGAACGTATACGGCTTTCCGAGATTCTTAGCGCTGGAACCGGGTTCGTATTTGGTATGGCCATCACAGCTCTTGTCGCAGGCAGGGCCGGGCAAGAACAAATCGCTGGAACCAGTGTCAAAGTCAACTGCGGGCAGCGTGAGTCTAGGTTTCGGCGTGCATAAGACAGAAGCCATACCGGTGAACTCCTGAGCCGGGGTACCGACGCTGATAGTGCCATACCAGAGCCGAGCGTTGTCGTCGGTGAGCAAGTCATTGCCTGTTGCGCGTTTAGAACGCAGCCGGCCAGACGCCAGGGGATGCACTGAGCCAGTATTCTTCTCGTAGATATCGAAACCCCTGTGGATTTTCCTGAAGACGAGCTCGTCAGTCGATCATTCTGAGTGCGCAATAGACCGGACACATACGCGACAGAGTTAATGACTTTCTCCTGGATGAGCGTGGCGTTGACAGTCCAGTCGGCGCGGCGGTACAGATGGTGCTTGGAGATCGGGATAGCCTGTCCAGTACGTGAAGCGACGTCTACCAGAGGGTTTGCGGTGGCAAGGAAGGCGAGAGTAGCGAGAGGGAAAGCCGTGGACAAGTGCATTTCGGCAAGTAGACTCAGAAACAACCGTGGGACCAAAGGAGGGCTGTCGACCGGTATTGGGTGCCGACAAAGAGAGGCGGCATTTATACCTCTGCGAGTTGGTCCAGATATACTAGACCACTTGCTTGAAGGAGTCGGTCCATGAGTTAATGATCTATACATCATGAGTGCACTGTAATTGGTCCCAACTTTCGAAAACAGAGGAAATCAGGTGGCAACGATATCCGCACAATGTCGAATGTACAGTATTGTACACAGTGGTTCTAGGAAGGATGGCTGGAGATGGGCTTTCGGCTTAGCAGAGGCTCACCACCACGCAGCTAGACAGGTTGAAATGCTGTAGCCGCGGCTCGGGAGAGGGCACGCCGAATTTCCAGACTTTCGACCAGGCATATAATATGCAACCGTGCCAAGGGTCGACAAGCTGGGGAGTAAGGGGTATATTTGATTGACTGTTCGGTAGCAACAGGGAGGTGCCCTCGCGGATCCTCGTTCCAGCTGGCTTCGCACCTTACCAAAGTCGTCATTTTTCCAGAGTTTGCCTTTCATGTGCTTTTTGGAAAGCCTGATAAACAAGATGAGGATGTCACCTGCATGACGACGAGTTGGCAGATTGGTCGAACGAGGATCGCTGTGAATACCAAGTTAGCGACGTAATTACTTGTAAGTTTCTTTACTTACTATAGACATTTCGAAATGTTGTCTCCTCCGACAGTGGCTCTTCGAAGACGTGTGACGACAAGCATGAGGAGACGAGTTGGTAGACGCGATGACTGTGATGGACTGCAGCTGAGTGACCTGAGAGGGCGACGGCGTCTGATCCTAACAAACGTCAGCAATGCCTCCACGTGCTCGCGAACCACCACCACTACCGCTTTCGGGAATTACGGGTTTGCGATTGGTTTCAGAAGGGTCAGACGATGATGCACGCTGGCAGCCGGGACGATTCGCAGACAATGATATAATACGTGTGAACTTATACTCACGGACTTTCGCCACAGACGTAGACGACAGACACAGATGACTCTTGAGGAAGATCAGGTTTCAGCAGAAGATAGATCCCTGGAAATTGATAACCGTCAAAGTGAGCGAGAAAATGATGGATTATACCGCAGGACAGATGAAGAGTGGAGAAGAAGAGGAGGCTGAGTCGCCGCGTCGCGGCTTGGTGCCACCAGAGTTGGTAGCCTCGTGGTCGCAGTGCCAAACCGCCTGTCCCATCCTCCCTCTACCCATGGACGAGACTGAAGACTACGAGCAGCACGAAACCCTTTACTACTCATCGCCCTCGTTGCACAGTGGAGGGACCAAGAAGATGGTCCTGTAGTTTTCCGCGTCCACAAATCGATACTCGCCAGGAGCTCTTCCGTCTTCGACGACATGTTTTCTCTTTCTGCAGGCGAAGCGATGGAGCTGTATGATGGCGTTCCGCTCGTTCGCATGCCCGACACCGGTGAGGACTTGGAGAGTTTTCTCCAATATCTGTATTGTGACCCGTGAGTCATACTCTGAACATGCTCCGATTTTCCTCAACCTCTCACACGACCTAGACTACTGTCGTTGAAACCATACGACCCAGACATGCCGCTGAAAGTCAGGCCGCTCCTCCGTATGGCCGACAAATTCCAGGTCGACGCACTGCGCGAGCACATCGTGGCCCAGCTCGTGTCCGACTGGCCACAGACCGTACGGCAATGGGATAAACTGGAGTCAGAGATCAAGGCCAGGGAGGACACCCTCTCGTCTGACTATCAATACCAGCAAAAGTGGATCTTTGTCGACGACCAGTTCCCCGAGCCCGCATCTGCCATCCGCCTCGCACGCGACTTCAACATGCCGGAGATACTGGGCCCTGCGTTCTACCACCTTTCTCGCATCAACATCGAGAGCAACTGGGACGCTTCTCGTGGGGTGGACCAGCACGGCAAGCCGAGGCGGTTGTGTGGCCGCGGGTATCGCACCGCTCGGTGGGAGCTTTTGGAGAAGGAATATTACGTCTCGGTGTTGCGCGGGCGGCATCGCCTGAAGGCCGCAGCCGCGAAAGCTCTAAACTTCATGCGCGTGCCCTCGCGTTCTCAGGCGGAGAAGGACCAGAACCCCTGTACGCCTAAATGCGATGCGGAGAAACTCTGGTTTTCCTGGAGGGACTTGAACGTTCGCCTGGCAGTCACGGACGACGTGCTTGCCACTCTCCGGGTGTACGCCGAGGAGACGCTGGACACTTTCGACGACCACATGTGCACCTTCTGTTACCTGAAAGCGTCGGCCTATATTTGCAAGTGTCGAAAAAAGTTGTGGGAAGGCTTGGGCGAGTACTTCGGGTTGCCTGCGCGGGAGGGATCTGCGTCAGGAGACTCTTCTTCCGAAGAAGAAGAATCTTAGGTAGGTCAGTATCTTTTCTACCAGTTCCATTGACGACTGGCTCAATATATTACTGCGATGTATTATAGCGGTCCCTATCATAGTGCCCTCTTGTCGAAACTCAATTCCCACGTTGTCTTCCCCTCTTTCATTCCCGGTCAAGACTGTCGCAAGGCTTTCCTCATGTGCACGCCCAGTGGCGATCAGGCTTCACGGAAAAGGCTACGGCGGGACGTTGATCGGGGTGTAACATGCACTGTATAATAGGTGCGCGCATCCATCGTTCGTTGGCTTGTGGATGAGAGCCATGCTGACTTGGATAGCGTACGAAGGCGATTTGAAGCAAGAGCATGGCCCGTAACCGCGGGTACGCATCTGCACAAAAGAGTTCCTTATGATGTCGCTCATATTACTCAAGACCTATAATGTAGCATACCGAAGGCAAGCAATAATGTATCTTTAAATGCGAACGCTCCGTGCGCCAAATTTCCCTTTGTCATGTTCGTGTAAGGAGGGGAGCGAGACCTCAGTGTTTAGCCAATATTCAAAGCTACAGTATAGTAGCGATATTCGTATCCATAGACGTCCAGAGCATGGCTCAAACCCCTGCCACGCCTTCGAACACTCCATGCATCTATGCAAGCAGAGCAGATATTCCAGTCGGACATGGCAGTCGCACTTGCCGACGGTCCAGCTGCGCCATACAGAATGTCGAGTTTTGAGACTAAATGCGTGCCTCCTGGACGATGATCATGGTGCCGAATGACGACGGCGTCTTGAGCACAGCACAGCCGAGACACGTCCGTCAGCACGTTTAATCCGCGGAGCGTTTCCGTCCACGGACGTGCAACTCGAGCATTGGGGAAGGGCGTGGCCGATTGTCTCTACTTTTCCCTTCGCCGACTTCCCCGTCTCCAGCACTGCAACTCCCCGTCCATCCACCATAGACGCCAGCCAATGCGCGCCGCGGGATCTCATCTGTGAGCACCCGCTCGTGGAATATCGCACTTGCAGGAGTCCAATATTCGCTAAGTGCCTCGCCGCCGGTCGACAATGCCGGCCTGAACAGGCCTTCGAGTACGAAATCTCACGAGCGTCTCCGATGAGAAAAGCCCTGATTCCGAACCTCCGCAGTCTGCGTAGTAGCGGCCTGAGGGTTTTATTTGAGCTTGAAGCTTGAATGTCTGTGTTCGAAATGAAAAGAAATAGCTTGATTTCATGAAATATCCATCCCAGTTCTCAATGGAGTGAGACCGAAGACTATAAGACCTGATAAGAAAGGAGGGCGGGAAGCGAGGGTGTGTTTGTCTTTCCGAGACCGGCCGATCCAGCACCACCCTTGCGCATGTGCGAGGGTGGTCGCGTCCGCCTAACCAAATGCCCGACCCCAGCCAGTCTTCAAGCGCACGCTAACGCGCGCGCCTCCCATCTCGAAGCACAGACAATTCGTCACATACTGAGCTCGAAAGCCAACGCTCTCAATCGGTCAGCCAGAGCCGTATTGATGACGCTGTCTCTGAGGGCGAGCTTCTTGAACGGCCCCCAACGTCCCAGCCAATTCAAGAAATCGTCGTGCATTTCGTCGTCGTGACCGAAATCGATACCCCGTAGAGTCAGCGATGCCAAGGATGGGAACAGAGGAGGTGCCATTTCTCCTCCTGCGGGTGAAAGGTCTACGGCAAGCAGCTGATCGATTCCAGTCGGCTCGCCGTCGTAATTGGGTTGACAGGCGACGATGATATCCTGTAGCTTCGTGCACCCGCACAAGATGCCAGGCCAGTCCAAAAATGCAGAGGTGGTCTCAAAGGAAATGCGCAGGACTTGCGTGTGTTCGAGGGTCAGCACGTCAAGAAGGTCCTCTATCTCTCGGCGAGAGGGTTCGCCGTCACCATCCAGGCGGAGGCCGAACAGCAGCCCGCTTCCCGGAAGCCTGTCGCTGTCGCCAAAAGCGATGATTTCAACATCGTCGGTGGTCTGCGACACGTCCAATACACGGATGGGTGAACAGGTCTTGACCTTCGCGGATAACCAGGGCACGAGTAAACTGTACTCCCCACGGCTGTCCGAACAATATATCCGGTATTCGGTGGTCGGGGGCGTGGCTATGTGGTCGAGAGCGAGATGACATCTGCGGATCGTGTCGGCCAAGACAAACTCGCGAAGACTGGGGAGAGCAACGACTCCGTCAGGAATGTAGTATGACCGCCCAGGGGCACTGAGAGGCAGAGGTGGTAGAACGCGCTTGAGGTGTAAAACTTCCAATAGAGGCATCCTGGAAAGAGCGGCTAAGACTTCTCCAAATTCTCCTGCTTCGGTTAGGCTCTCAAAGTCCCGTGAGAGATGAACGTTAACGAGTGTGTTGAATTTGAGGAACGGCCATGAAATGTTCCACCCATTGAGCCTAAGATAACGAAGCCGTGGAGCAAATTGGTTGAATAGATTGGAAGGCAGAGAAGGAGCTGGAATCGTTCCCTGCCTCCATAATTGATTGGTCAGAGCAGCCTTCTCTAGGACCGGCGCAGGCCCAAGCAGCACGGGAAAAATTGACGAGAACTCTGCAAGCGTTCCAGACAGGCCAAAATTCTGTATGCGAGATAAATTCCGTGAAACGATCCCTGCTAAGGCTTCTAAATCCTCATCTAGCTGCGGCGGAATGAAATTCGAGTACACTTGCGAGATGTAATCGATCGTGATGAGTCCCCTGCGTGAGCGACGAAGAAACTCTTCCGTGAATTTGGTACCAATCAAGATGTGAGACCACAAGCCAGGATGATCGATGGCAACAATCCTCCATCGGCGGCAGACGTGAGTGAGGTCCACCCACTGGATAGCCTTCTTCGGCACGATCATCGCGCAGGTGTTAAAAGGAGTGTACTCAAGCATGTGAGCCTCGCGAACGCATTGGAATATGTGTGCAAGGACCTCCGACGGCAATCGATTGACGAAAGCGAGGGCATTGTAGCGGGTCCGGAGGGAAGACATCACCAGCTTGACAGCCTCCATCTCGAGCTCGATTTCCTTCCGCGCGTCCGGGATGTCTCGAGTCTTGATCATGATAGGCCCATGCCGGGATGCGAAGCGATCTCTCTGGGCCTTGTCCCAATATTCCACAGCGCTGACGGCAAGTCCTGTCCATTCAGTATCCTGTGAAATAGCACACGCGAAGTGAAACAATCACCTTAGAGGTGAATCGACGAGGTGCATGTGTTCAAAATCGTCTTGCCAGGGTGTCTGCGAGATCGATTGAGGATGTCGCTGAATGGTAGAAGGAGAGAAGTATGTCGCCTTACCGTGACCGTGGGACTTCGTGATTCGGGGAAAGCGCTCTGCTGCATAGAATTTCGTGTCTTGCTCTCTGTCAATTTATGGTTCCTTCCTTCGACGTATCTATGTCGATGAAAATCAGTCAACTTAAGTGACCAGGACCAGAGGAAGTCACGTCGAAAATGGTGGAAGGGAAGTTGCTGCTTCAGGTTCGTGACTTCGTTGCTCTTTGTTGTCACATCGTTACCACGACCATCGACAAGCTGGTCCCAGCGCTGAACTAGCTCTTCCCTGCCTACTCCACCCCCTGCGGAATAATGGACGATACTCAAGACTACAAACGACACGAGGCTCTGTATTTTTCAGATGGAAATATTGCCCTCGTCGCACAGTGGAAGGACCAAGAATATGGGCATGTTGTCTTCCGCGTCCACAAATCTATACTCGCCAGGAGCTCCTCCGTCTTCGACGACATATTTTCTCTTCCTGCAGGCGAAGCGATGGAGCTGTACGATGGAGTTCCGCTCGTTCGCATGCCCGACTCTGGAGAGGACTTGGAGAGCCTTCTCCAATATCTGTATTGTAACCCGTGAGTCAAGCGATCGAACTGCTCCCATTTTCCTCACCGTCTCTTGTATCCACGTAGACCACTTCTGTTGGAACCATACGACCCAGACACATCGTTCAAAGCGCGCCCTCTCCTCCGCATGGCCGATAAATTTCAAGTCGACACGCTACGCGAGCTCATCGTAGCCCAGCTCGTGTCCGACTGGCCGGTGGCCATCCGGCAATGGGACAAACTGGAATCAGAGATCCAAGCGAGGGAAAAGGCCGGCGACTCGGATATCTTCTATGACGTGGACGACCCCAACATCGACGACCAGTACCCCGAGCCTGCCTCTGCCATCCGACTCGCGCGCGACTTCGACATACCGGAGATTTTGGAACCTGCGTTCTACCACCTCTCCCGGATCAACATTGAGCACGATTGGGATGCGTCTCGTGGGGTGGACCTGCACGGCAAGCCGACGCGGGTGTCGAACCACTTTCGTCGCACCGCTCGGTGGGATCTGTTAGAGAAGGAGGACTACGTCTCGGTGCTGCGCGGGCGGTACCGCCTCAAGGACGCAGCAGTCAAAGCTCTAAGCTTCTCGCGAGTGGGCTCGCGCTCCGAGGCAGAGAAGGAGGGGTATCCATGTTCGCCCAAATGCGACGTGGAGAAATTCTCTGGTTTCTGGAGAGATCTGCACGACGACCTGGCAGCCTCGAACGACATGCTTGGCATTCTTCGCCTATACGTCGAGGAGACGCTGGGGGCTTACGATGGCCTCATTTGCATTTACTGCTACCTACATGCCGCGACCCATATACGTAGGTGTCGAATGACGTTGTGGAAGAACTTGGGCAAGTACTTCGAGCTTCCTGCGCAGGGAGAACCTGCATCGGGAGACTCTTCTTCAGATGAAGAATCCTAGGTAGGTGCAGTGTTCTTTTTTTTCTTCAGTCACATTGTTGACGACTGGCTCACGGCTGCGAGGCATCACAGGTCCTCGTCCTAGTGCCCCCCTCCTCCACTTCCTTAAGCTCTTGTCGAAAATGAATTTCAATGTCACATTCTCCTTTGTTCTGGTCGAGACTGTGTCGCAAGGCCTTCCTCAGATGTACGCCCGTCGGTAGCAATCAAGCTTCACGGGAAAGGCTACATACGGCAGGACAGTGATTAGGATGGGCTCGCGGTGGGACCGTCTTTATATCAAGTATAAACCTGACGCGGATAGTGACTAGTGTCCATCGGCGTCGTGCGCGGCATATTACGATGACTCGGCAGCGAAATGACCGAGGATGCACATCCTCACACAAAGGCATTTCGTAACATACGACGCATACTACCCGAAACCTATAATGTAACATACAAAAGACAAGCAATAATGTATACGAAATGCAGACGAGAAGAGCGGGGAATAAGGTAGATGGAGCCAACGAGGAGCGTACAGAACAAACGATGAAGCAGCGGTCGCGGCCGCGGGCCCGAGTCGAGCATTCGCCACGCGTCCGCGTCAACTGTCGAGGTCCATCTCCTTCTCGAACTTCTTCTTCATCACGCTCACTGCAGCGAGCGCGCATCAGCAGCCGACCGAGAATGAGAAGAAGTGGACTGCACGCACCCTCGCGCGAGATCTGCCCGGACGACATCCACCCGTCCGGGAACGCCGCGACGATCTTCTGGTACAGCACCTTCCGCAGGCCCTGCTCGCTCACCTGCGTCGTCGAGCCCTCCAGCGAGCTGCACACATCCCCATCGTCAGCCCCGCACGCACACAAAAGCAACGAAATGCCACGTACTTCTTCTCGTTCTCGATCCGGCAGCACTCGTTGCTGAGGCACACCAGGTTCCAGATCACGCCCTTCATCGCCTCCGTCATCCGATACTTCTTCGTCGGCGCATGCGCCTCCTTGCCGTCCTTGCCCGTCGCGCTGCCGGTCCCGCTCTCGTGCGCCGCCCCGTCGCCGTCGACGTCCATGGCCGCCGTGTCGTCCTGCGCCGCGGGCGTGCCCTCGACGGACGCCTCGCCGCCGTCCGTCTTTGCCTTTTCCTGCTTGCGTTCTGGGGCGCTCGTCAGCGACAAGTAATGAAGACGCGAGAAGGCACGAACCCCAGACGGCGACATTCTTCTCCCAGTCCTCTTTGGCGCGCTCGAAGCCCTCGTCGGCCATGTTCTTGAGGTCGACGAGCAGCTCATCCTGCCGCTGGGTCAGCAAGGCCGTGTGGTCGTTGAACACCGTCCGCTTGATCAGTTTCTGCGCGCGTCGTTAGCATATATGCTGTCGATAACATCGACGCAACGTACACTCATAGTAAATCGGTTATACGGAAATATCTGCGGCATGAGGTTGAAGAAGTTGTCGTCGTACTCGTTCAGACGGATGGCCTTGAGCGCAACCTTGGCGAGTATCGGCTTGATTGCTGGTGGAAATTTGCCCTTGGTCTCCCAGCTCTCTGCGTGGCGGTCAGTGACGCTCCCTGTTAGTATATGTGGCGCACGTACCCTTCGAAGCGGCCACCTTCAGCTCCGCTATTGCAGCCTCGAGCTCCGGATGGAATGGTTGCTGACACGCGCGTTAGCAGGCGGTATGGACGACGCGACGAAGACTTACGATTTCGACGACCTTTCGTTTCTTCTTGCCGTTCCCGTTCGCGTCTGCTGCGCCCACGCTCTTGCGCTTTCCGCCCTTATCTTCGTCCGCGTCGGACAGAAGCGTGATCGGTGCTTCCTTGGGCGGGCCTTCCGCCTCTGCCGGAGCGACCTCTTTCTTCTCTTTCTCTTTCTCCTTCTCCTTCTCCTTCTTCGCGGGGCCCGCGAGCTGGGTATGCACGTTGTGCGAATGGGCGTGCGCGTGGGGGAAGTTGCTCGGGCCTGCTATGGGCTCGAGCGGAGGGAGAATGGGCCGCTTGGACTTTGGCTTCTTGGGCGTCTTGTCCTTGAGGAGCGCGACCTCGCCCGAGGAGACGTAGAAGCCCTGCTGCTTCGTCTGGGCGAAGTAGGTGCGCTCGTCGACGGCGAGCTCGGAGTCGTCGATGAAGGGGTCGTTGAGGTCGTAGTATTCCGACGCGAGGTTCTTCTGCAAAGCGCATATGATGTCAGCGCTCCGTTCATTGACACGTGCGAGGCTGAGAGTTAAATGAAAACCGAACTGTGAGACGCGCCGTATGCGCATATATGCGCCCGTATCATCCACGACAGGGACGTGGGGGAGTTAGACACGAGAAACCGAAAAAGAAGAGAGTTGAAGACGTGGGCTGTGGGCTGTGGGCTGTGGGCGAGGCCGCGCCGTATGGTCCATGCATTGGCCCTAACGCCCGAGTCCGCAAGGCCACGAATACATCGCCTGACAACCAACAGGGCAGTGGCAGGCAAAAGTTGACCCAGAGACGTCGCGGTGGAAGCGAGACGTCGGCCTTGTCGCGCTTCACATAACCTTGCGTATGTGAGCTAGTCAACGTCTCCCATCCACCTCGACGTCCCCATGCGCGTGCCCACCACAGCAATGTAATGATGCATCTGCGAAAACATGAGCCTCTTCGAGCCGCACTCTGCACGTCGCATGACCAAAGGCCCCATCGGCTCGTAGTGACGCAAGCTTTGGGCCACCGCGGGCGAGACAGACATGGGCCCCTAGACATGCTCCGACTCGAGTGATGGCGGGAATGGCGCAGGCGAACCCTAGTGCAGCGTATTGTATTCGCGCCTCAATCGCCAGCCACATCGTACCATGATCCCGAGCTTCATCCATACTAGAACGAGCGCATATACGGAGCCCACACGCTTCCCGGCAGACGAGGCAGCACACCGAGGCATGCATCAGACGCGGACCGTGCGCGACACAGACGCATCCTTCGAGCATGCTATGATCTGACTGGTAGCGTGGGGGTAGGTGCAGAGCAGACGTGAGATCCGCGGTGCTGCGCAGCTACGAGGAACCAGTGCAGCACGGTGTACTGGTCTCTGAAGGCCGACTCGCAGTACACTCGCGGGCTGGCACAAAGCTCGGCGAAGTGATCGCGAAGCGTGGGCGCTGCGGGTCATTGAGGACCCGCAGATACGCATATATGTTGATTCCACGAGACGTCTTCCCCCTTTCCACGGAGTGTGGCCGTTAGCCAAGGTTTGAGGAAGGGGACTAGGCTTCGCGCGTCCGCAAGAAGCCCACAAATCGAAACCTTGATGCCCTACGTCGCGCGGCCAGCCAAACCGCCAGTCCCCCTCGCATACATTTGGCCGTAAGCCGGGCTTTGGGGAAAGGAAGAGGCAATGTGTATGCATCGTGCGCGAGACGCCCACAAATCGACATCTTGATGGGGCGCGCCGCGCGGCTCACAGTCCTCGTGCCCGAACTGAACAAACTGACCTTCTTTCGTTTTCCCTTCTTTCCGTCCTTCCCGCCGTCCGTCTCCCCGCCGCCGCCGCCGCCCGCCGCATCGCCCTCGTCGCCGCCCTCCGCCCTCGCCGTCCGAGTCGCTCTCGTTGTCGTAGCGCTTGACGGGCACGGGCG